>PVJH01027570.1:0-28532 GCA_004026705.1 Nesogale talazaci | reverse complement strand
TAGGGGCAGCCACCTCTCTACCAGAGGAAGTTGCCTTGGAGGTCAGCACTGAAGCTGAAGCTTGGGGAGTGAGATAAGCCTGACCAGAGCACATGAGAACAAATGAAAGGGGAGGAAGAGAGAATGACGTGCATCCTGGCCCACCGAGCCTTCAGGGCAATAATCCCACTCAGAACAGCTACTGCACAAAGAGGACTGCACAGCCAGCCCCATTAAGAAATACGGCTACCCTCGCAGACCCAAGGCCCATTGGGGCCAGGAAGAAGAAGCAGGGTCAAGATTATACCCTGTTGGACATAACCACACCAATGCAAAGCACTAAGAGTGTGCAACAGAGCGTAGAGTCACAGATGGAGTGACAAGGATATACTTTGGGGCCAGTGTATTGGCACCCCATTCAACTCAACTAGCAGTCCCCCTTCTTTTATCCCACTCATCCCGTTCATTTCCTCAATGGTCATACATTAAACACATCGCTGTGGAACGTGAGCAGGGTGCTGCCTGTGAGGCCAGCCCTGCCGCAGGGGCTCACTCTTACTCAGGTCTTTGCTGGTGACTGCCTACAAAGGGTCATGTGTGGGAGTCAGAAAGATTTCTCCCAGGTTATCCCCCAAACATATGTCAAACTTCAGCTGCTATCGAACCCGTAACATATATATCAGAGGCTGGCTTCCTCTGATAGTCATGGAGCTCCAACTCTCTAGTTTCGGAGTGCCAGGCCCCTCTTTTGCTGAGCGACCGGGGCCTGGGAGTCTAGTCTAGCAGGAAGAAAGCAAGCAAAGGGGGAAATGACTCCAACTGTTCACACCACTCCCAGGTCGCTCGGGAGCAACCCCCCCCCCCCCATGTCCTTTTCCATCGTGGAGCAGGTGAATCGATGCATGGAAGTGACGGTGCTGGCAAAGAATGAACCTGTGGGAGGCTGGCGCAGGGCCAGGAGGTGTTTCCCTCTGCTGCACGCACAAAGTGTCGGAACTCACTTGGGGGACGCCTAACAACGGCAACAGCCGGGTGAGTGTCCCAGCATAAAGGAACATCAACACAGCGACACAGGTAGGAAGACCTCTCACACGTACGCTTATTCTCCCTGCCCTGTCATGCGTTTGCCGTGGCATGGTGCTGCAGAATGCTCACTCTTACCAATGTGGGGGGGATTTATAAAACCACACGCAGAGGCTTGGCCACAGCAGCAGAGGGCTGGGTGTGGTCCAGGTTCAGCGCGGCCTTGGGACCACGTGTCTTGGTTCCCTGGGCCTCAGAAATGACTGCACGAGGCTAGCTGATCTCCACTTGAATTATAAGATGCTGTCTTCTAATCACCAGAATGAGTTGGTTGAGGATGCAGTGTCCCAAGAGAAGCTGACTTTAAGGTGTCAAATGTTCACACTTGGCAGTAGGCAAGATAAACAGATAGCACATTTGCTTGCTAACCCGCCAGGTCCCCATGTTCCCACCCCAACCACAGGCAGTCAACCACACTTGAATGTGAGTTTTTCTAATCTCCTTTTTCCCTTGTCTAATTATCCCCCTGGAAGTCAGTTGAGCATGGGCTGTGGTAGGCGGACCCTGAGTGCTCAGAGATGAGGTGAGGTGAGAGTGATACAGGGACGATGCCATCATCACCACCCCCAAATTCATAGGGAAATGGACATCTGGAAAAATCCAGGTGTCTACAACGCTGAACAAAGGCAGCCATCCCTACATCCAGAGGTGACTCTCAAATGGACACAGTGGTTCCATCAAACCAGTTGTGAAAATACTGTTATCACTGCATGGCAAAAACAAAAAGCAAAACCTACCTCCATCATGGGGTATTCCTTCTCACAGTGACCTGTCAGGTCAGAGTAGAATTTCCCCGGAGGGTCTCCGAGGTTGTAAATCTGTACGGAAGCAAACTGCCCCACCTTTCCCTGGTGGAGCAGGTAGGAAGTCTGAACCACTGACCTCTTAGTTCGGCGCTCCACACAACACACAGTGCACCACCAGGGCTTCTTCCTGTTGTCTGCCACCAAATCTATTTCCGACTCAGAGAGATCCATGTAACAGAGTACCACTACCTCGTGGGTTTTCCTGTCATCATCAAGGAAGCAGGTCTCCAGATGAACTGGCTGCATTCAAAGTGCCCACCTTTTGGTGAGCAACCAAGTACGTAACTGTTTGTGCCACCAGTGCTCCACTTGGTTGACAAATAACTTCAGCCGTATCCTACCTTATGGGTGCTCCCCACTGAGGCTGGCCCAGGTCTCTCTTGGAGAGTTCTCCCAACTCCCAAAGAGTGTCATCATCATGCCAGCGGGTTCCTGTCCATGGAGAAAAGCCCTAATATATATACCAGAAAGTACTGATAGCTTCTCTACTGGGGCATGATAGTTTTTACTTTTTTTTTTTTTTTTTTGGCAAGTTATCAAAAAGCAAAGAGGTTACTTTGGCGCTCGCTCCGGCAGCACATACACTCAAATTGGAATGGTACAAAGAAGATTGGCATGGCCCCTAGCAAGGATGACATGCAAATTCATGAAGTGTTCTGTATTTAAAATAAAGACTTTTAAAGAGGTCACTTTGAGGACTAAGGGTCACCTGACCCACGCCTTGGTGTTTTCCATCACCTTATTGCACGTGAAAATTGGACACTGAATAAGGAAGCCTAGAAAAGAATCAGGGCATTTGAAATGTGGGGTTGGGAAATATTGAAAGCACCATGGCCTGAGAAAAGGACGAGCCACTCTGTACTGAAAGAAGTCAGTCCAGCATGCTCCTCAGAGGCAAAGATGGCCAGATGTCATCGTACATACTTTGGACATGCTGTAAGGAGAGACCAGGCTGTGGAGAAACATCATCCTTGACAAGGTGGAGGGGGAGCGACAAAGAAGAAAGGCCTTGATGAGATGGAAGGACCCAAGGGGCTGCAACAATGGGCTCAGGCATCACGACGACTTTAAGGAGGGCTCAGGCCTGGGCAGTGTTTTGCTCTGTGGTGCTCGGGATCGTTCATCGACTCAATGACACCTCACAGCCACAGGGTGCCGATCACTTAAGCACTGAGACTGACATGAAGACAAGAACACCTGGACCCGGCTAGAAAAATGTCCTAGAAAGGCTTGAAGTCTGTGATGTCGCCAGAGTCCAATTCTAGATGTGGGCATCTGATCCCACTCTTCCACATGAGCCCTGCCCAGAAGATGTCAGCTAGGTTTCAAAAAGTTTGCTTCGGACTAACATCTGTGAGCAAGGAATGTCAGTGAAGGCTACAATCCCTGTAAATATTAATGCTTCCCATGCCTAGTAGGTTCTATTATGTGATAAGCAGCTTCACGCACACCGTACCTCATCTGAGACCTGTTAGTTAAATCTGTCCTATGAGCAGGTGCAATTATTCTCCGTTAACAAACAAGGCAAGCAGGATGCAGAAAGTGGTAAGACGGAGAGCCCACATGACAAGCGTTTGAATGACAAGAGCTAGGATTCAAATGCGGGGATGCAGAAAGTGGTAAGATGGAGAGCCCACATGACAAACGTTTGAATGACAAGAGCTAGGATTCAAATGCGGGCCTCCTGTCCTCCACTCCATTTGGATTGGTCGTCAAGTCCTGAGAGCTGGGCATCAGGGTCATGGGAGTGCCAACACTGGCCTGGAGTGGTGTTCATGGTTGACACTCATCTGCTACCAACCTGAGTGCAAGTAAAATATCACTGGAGATCATCTGACGAACCACTGACTTTGCAGGTAACAGTTCAATGTGCAATCCACTCTGCCACTGTGGTGCCTTGTATGTATGGGCAATCGCCCTGGAAAAGTTTGGAATTCCGCACAAATCACCAAAATGTGACACAGGAACACAAAGTGAGCACATGTAATTGGAAAAGTGTCGCTGGGAGAGTGGGTCAACACAGGGTTGTCACGAATCCTTGATTTGTTTTGGGATGGTTTTTTTTTTTAATGCATTATCTGCAAAGAAAAGTAAAGGAAACAGTGATAAAATGAGGTATGCCTGTGGATAGCGTGTATTTTACTGCCGAACACAGGTTGCCCCAAATGACATACGAGGCTTGTTCCAAAAGTTTGAGCTGTTGTGATTGTTGCTGTGACTTAAAGCGTTTTCTTCTACAGACTTAAAAAAATGTTTATGGTGAATAATTAGGAACCTACTCAGGCCCACAGACGTTGGTGAGGCCAAGATGTGACTCTCTCAAATGCCCAAAGCCAGATATAAGTAATTTTTTTCCTCTCTGATCTCCAAATGCTAATTCTCAGTGCAGTAAAGGAATACTTTCTGTACAATCACTCCAGTAGTCAATAACTGGCAGTCCTTGAACCTACTTCAAGGTGTTTCTATCTTACCATGTTTTAAGTGAAATTTCAAGCAGCATCAGCCCATCGATGGTAAACTCTGGGGCCCAGCCTGGGCTGCTGTGGTCTCTGCAGAGGAGCTGCTTCTCCTTCTCCCAACCACAGGGTTTCTAAACACATTGGTGTTTTGTTCTGCTTTGTTGTGCTTTGTTTTACAGGACAGTGGGCTTTGGAGAGAAGAGACAGGGTTGCCTGGGGAAGGCAGGCAGGCGTGGCACTTGAAAACCAGAGATCGTCTGGAATTTTATGTCAGACAATACCTTGAGCACACCAGATGCCACTCAATACCTTGAGTACCAAGTCCAACTTCCTGGAAAGCCAGGGCCAGTGGTCCATGCTGCGGTCATGAAAGCCAGAAGGACGTCCTCCCAATAAGTACGAAAATAAATCGTGGGGGAAGGGAAGCACTTTTCTTACCAAAGCACCTATTAATCGGGGCCCTGGGCAGGGCTTGGCCATCAAAGGAATAAAACCGGAAAGGTCAGAGTGAGAGACAAGCCCGGTGTGGAAGTCAGGTCTTCCGATGGTCACACCTCCCTCCATGTGGCCTGTGCGATTAAAAGCACTTGAGAGCTTTGTCCATATCCACCCCCCACCCCCAGCCCCTGTAAGAATATTTCCCACAAATTGCCAGAGAGGCTCACACGGTCTGTACAGGCTTTGGAGATGAACCACTTCCACCACAACGTCAAACATCACTTTCGATTAGAAAGGAGGCAGATGCACGGGAGCCACTGTGGGACCCGAGAGCACCCAGCATCGGAAGCAGACCACCGCGCCCCCCACCCCGAGGCCACTGCACAGGCTGAGAAGACAGAGGGGCAGTTCGAAAAGATGGTTGCCCATACTGGAGATGGGACAGATTGCACACAGGAAGCAGAAGAACCAGTTCGGGGTGCAGGGAGAGGCGCCGACAGCCGGTGCTGCTGAGCTAACGAGAGGAAGAGAATGAGCCTGTGACCGAGAGCTAACTAGGTCACCCCAACCCCGAGCTGGCCCAGAGGAGTTCTCAGGCTGAGTCTGTGCCACAGGAGCTAATCACCCTCCCAGGGGCAGCAGGTGTTGAAAGGCTACCGCACCCTCCAAAGCCACCCAGATGGCCTCTCGAGGGTGCTGCCCCAGCATGGCGGGGACGCAGCAAGAGAACCCAGCAGCTGTTCTGAGCAGCGTGAGAGGCAGGCATTGTTCCAGATCAGGACGGCGTACCATCCTCCTCAGTTAAGCCTCGAGGCCAGCAGTTCTCAACCTGTGCATCATGACGCCTGTGGGGGTCGAATGACCCTTTCACAGGGGTCGCCCGGTTCATAACAGTTGCCAAATGATGATACCAGAGTAGCAACGAAAACATTGTTAGGGTGGAGGGATCACCAGAGCACGAGGAACGGTGCGCCAGGGAGGGTCGAGACCTTGGGAGTTTGAGAACCGCCGCTCTAGGCGTCCTGGTGACGTGGTGGTTACACGTTAGGTAGCTAACCGCAAGGTCCAGAGTTTGAAACCACCAGCTGCTCCTCAGTAGAAAGACAGGAGAAACTCTTTGTCCTCCGAGAAAGAGCTGCAGCTGCTGGCACTCACAGGAACAAGTCTACCCTGTCCTCTGGAGCTGACCTGCGTCAGCACTGGTCTGACGGCAGTGAGCTTGCCGTGCAAGCGCCACGCTGCGGTTGGGTGTAAAATGGTCTCCCACCTGACAGACGGGGGACACGAGGCTCCAACTGCTGGAAGAATCTGCCCTGAGCCCTGCAGCTGAGAAGCGGTGGGCCCCAGGTCTGTGTGACTGCGGAATCCAGACTCAACTACTGACTGACTGTACTGTGAAGAACTCCCAGTAATTATTCTTTCTTGGCTCAGTGAGGGACTCTTATTTCTTAAATCACGTCTTGGGAGGTCCAAAATGCTCCATCCTGCACCTCTCTGAGAAGAACGTGCAGAAATCCATTTCCGGCTGGCTGTGACTTTGCAATCGCTGAGCACAGTCAACCACTGCTACTGCAGGCAAGAAGAGCTTGGTGACAGCGCCAACGTATTCAGTCCCAGGCAACTCATGTTCGCCCCTGAATCCTTCCAACAGTTCTTCCTTCCACAAGTCAGTGAATGGCATTCCTACATCCACTTAGAGAGACGAGGAAAAGCGCCCAGTCATTGCCCTTCCAGTCACCCTCATTGCCTACAGGGCCTTCAGAAATATGCCATCCTGAGAGCTTGTCCTCAAGGTCTGATGTTAACCAAGGGTCATACTCTCCCTCCATCTCGGCCTCCTGCTGTGATACGAGGGAAAACAGCACAGGGCCCAGACCACAGCAAGGTGGAGCCAGGAGAGGCTCTTGGGCTGCCATGGATTAAACTTGGCCTACAACATCCCACTGGAGGTCACCCCTGGTCGGACTGGTGTCTGACTGATCCACACACTGCACAGTAAACATTAAAAATACAGTGAGTTCTAATAAAAAACCAACCCCAGGAAAAAGTGACTCTCTGGGTCAGAGGGACACAGCCCACATGAACAACGAGGACAAAGAACCGGCTGGCACCTCTCCCAGAGTCCACGTGTCCACTCAGTTGACCAAGGAGTTTGAAGGAAAACTTGAGTCAGAAGTCGAGGCACCAGGCTTCACACTGGTGTCCCCTAATCAATCATTTTCTTCTGTTCAAGAAACACATCTCCCACAAAGGTACACACACACACACACACACATATGCGCGCGCGCACAAAATAATGAAAGGTGGCCTCTGCTACACGGGAAGGATTGGAGACAGCAGGTCCTGGGGTCTGCAGTCCTCTGGGTGCACACTGACCCATAATGTGTCAATCTCCCATTAGAACAATGCCTAAGTCTTCCCAGGGAACAGAGGAGGAGGCAAGAGATTGAAAGGGATTTAAGGAGATTTAAGGGATTTGTGCAGACCTGGCCAAAGAAAAATCCAATGAGCTAAACCCTAAGATCCTCCTCCCCTTCAGGGCACACAGATGTCCAGCCAGCACCAGTCAAGCATAATTGTTATTCATTATGGCTCCATGTGTGAACTGAAAATTTGTACTTGAGAAATGGTCCTCATTAGTCTCTCTGGGAACAGAGTCTCCCAGAAGTTTTCCAAATCTTCCTAATAATCAATAGGAACATAACAGATTGTCTTATTTCTCAAGGCAGAAAATTTTTTGGTTTTTCTTTTCCAAGAAAGGAGTAGCAAATGTTCTCCTGTCTGATCTTTCTCATTGGATGTTTGGGCTTTAAATTCCCAGATCAAGTGGGGGAGTTGAGCCTCCTTGTGAAAGGGGCCTGGCTCTTCTGACTGATAACTCTTAAGGGGGGGGGGGGGTAAGAATGATAATTCTAAAGGAGGGCTGGTGTCAGCATTTTCACAGGAAGTAAAGCATTTATTTCAATTGCTAACATGTCCAGGCTGTCACGTTGCCTTTCCTGCTGCAGCTGTGAGAATGAAGCTCGAAACACTTTCCAGATTCAGCCCATCAATGGAGCAGCACCGTAAAGTGTAGCTATCACTAGAAGCCCAAAGGGCATGCATGGGGTTTCCCTGGAAACTGCATCCATCCCAGAGCTTCCCCACGCACGGGCAAGGACAGAGAGCAAGGAAGGAGCAGAGAGCGCTCAGACAATGCTTGGGAGATGCAGAAGCAGGTCACCAAATGTACCGTTCTTCCGACCACAGATGCTGGGAGAATCTCACACCCACACCCAATCTATCAGCAACTCCTACCGGCCCACCCCTCAAAATCCATCCAGTATTCAATCACTTCTCAGCAGCCCCATGGGGAAGCCACCAGGACTTCTCACAGGGATTGGTGCAGTAGGTCTCTAACTGATGCTGCCCTGCAGCCTTCCACAGCAGCCTACTCTCAAACAACCAGCCACCACAGAATTCCTGAGAACAAGAACACTTTATTTTATCATGTTAGTCCTCTGGTCAACCCCCCGCCCCCCATGTCCCCTGTTCCTCTGAGAGCCAGAGGCAAGGTCTCACACATGCATCGCTCCTCAGGCAGCCACACCGGCCTCCTTGAAGTCGCTCAGCTGCAAAAACACCAGTGCCTCTGCCTCTGCTGTTCCCGCTGGCTGGAACGCTCAAAGGATCCTCAGAAATACTCAAACCCCCTTCAGATATCTATTCCAATAACAGTTTCCCACGACTTTTCAAAGCGACAGTATGATCACCATCCCCAATGGTTGACTTAACTAGTTTATTTATTTTTTCCTCCCTAACATGGTGCTGAAGGAGACTCCGTGCCTCCACAGTGAAGACTCAAGTTCAATTCCCAGCCAGTGTTTCTCATGTTCTGCCACAACCCACCCGCCAGGGGTGGCTGGAGGTTGTTTTTTATGACAAGCAAGTTTCAGAAGAGCTTTTATGTGAGCAAAGAGTAGAATAGAAAAGCCAGGTGATCTATTCCCACCAGCCAATGTCGAGTCTTTGGATCACAAATGATCGACCCTCATCAAATCTGAGGGACAGAGACGATCTCATGCCAGAGTCAGGGGCTGCCTTGGTAGCAGGTAACAACAACAAAGTGTGTCTAGCATCCTCGACCTCTCCCCACACGGTATGCTGAGCTAAGACTCTGAGAAGCTGGACGATGCGAAGAAAGCAGCATCAGGGCTGGAGAAAAGCTACAGCCTGCAATGTACAGGAGCATCTGCAGACGACACAGCCTTGCTTGCTGAAACTGAGGAGGGTTTACAGTCCTCACTGATGAAGACAAAGACAGACTGCCGTATGGACTACAACTCAATATATAAAAAAAAACCTCATGCCTGGACCACAAAGCAGCATGGTGGAGAATGAAGAAATCACTGCCCTTCTCAAGCACTTTACTTGGATTCACAAGCAGCTATGCAGAAATCGGTAGATAAACCCCCTGTACAAGGCAGGCCTCTTTAACGGTGAAAGAGCACTCAGGTGGGCCTGACCCCCACCACCTCCTGTGCAGGTAGGTAGGAGGGCTGGTACAAATGGATGTTTCCATTATGGTGACGAATAATGAAAGCACCTGGCCTGCCAGGGGAACACGCACTTTTCCCTGTCTGGGGAAAAGCATACCACAATACTCCTCAGAAGCAGGGACAGCAAGACTTGATCTCTCACACTTTGACATGTTGTCAGCAAGGTCTGGACGCTGAGACGAGCTTGGTGGTTGGTGAAGGAAAAGGTGAAGCCCCTCACAGAGATGGACTGACATGATGGTCCAAAAATGGCCTCTTGCACAGCAGCAATCGTGAGACTGGGACAGTAAAGTAGGGCTGGGGAGACAGGAGGGGTTCCTTCTGTTTGACAGAGTGGGGACGAATTGGAAGCAACAAAATGCACCTAACAACAACAAGAATAACATTTTATGCATTTATTCTTTTATTACCTGGCTCTCCCGCTGGAATGTAAGTTCCAGGGCAATAGACAAGTTTATCTGTGTTCACTGTTATATTCCTGTGCCTAGAATTACAGCGGATGTTCAACAGATTCATTTATTTGGATGATAGGCAGAATTTGTACCATGGAGAGAGAGAGAGAGGGAGAGAGAGAGAGAGTGAAAACTCCAAATTTCTCATTATTATAGCTGGGTACCCACTGATAGCAACTAGGGGTATCCCACCCCTAGTCTTGTCTTGGTGATATTCTTTCAAATTTCACAGATGCTAAAACTGAGTCATCCCAGAATAAACAGTATTAAATCCACTGCTGAGTGCAGGATTTCAAGTGTCTTTGCATGCTCTCTTATTCTCCACGTCCATCATAAAAAGGTTGACACTGTTTTCCACCCAGGATTTCAGAAAAATCAAACACATGTCAGCAGATGTATTTGTGGGGCAACTTTAGACCAGGCAGTGTAAATATGATATTGAGCAGACAGGAGGATGATTGGGTTCTAACCACGAACCTTTCACTTAGCAGTCCAACACTCCCGACAGCATCGCTCCCAAGAAAATTAAGTATGAAACAGGAGGGGGGCTGAGTTCAATGATAGAACTCTCATCTTCTGTACAGGACATCCGAGTTCAATTCCCAGTTGCCTCTTACACAGCCACTGCCCATCTGCCAATGGAAGCTTGTCTGTTACTTAGTTGCTGGGCAAATTTCAGTGGAACTTCCAGAACACGACAGACAAAGAAGAAAGGCCTGGAGATCTACTTCCAAAAACTCAGCTGATCGATGCAAACCCCGTGGGTCAGAGCAGTCCAAGACTGGTCACCAACCATGAGGATGGTGCAGGACCAGGCAGTGATGTCTTCCTCTGTGCATGGGGTCCTCATGAATCAGGGGCGACCAAAGTGACCAATAAGGAACTGCCCATAGCCCCAACTCCTGGACCAACGAGAAGTTCAGTCTTGCAAAGGAGAGCCACGATGCTTTAGGGTTTCGTGTTAGACAGGATTCTCTAGAGAAACAAAACCAGGACACTAATAATTCTCTATATATATTTATATAGATAGAAAGATCTAACATAAGAAATAAACAGTCAACTAATCTATAAAGCAGTACAAGTGGCTTGGTGCAACTCATTTGCGTGAGACAGCTAGTAGACTGGCAGTCTTTGGAGTCTTGAGGGCCGAGTCGTCCTCTGTAGAGCAATTCAGGCTAAGCGGCCACAAGCAGCAAACAGCAAGGCAGGTCACCAACAGTCCCCAGCTCAAGAGATATATGTTCCAGGAGCGTGGTGAAGGAAGCTCAATTCACAGCAACACAGTCCATGGATTAGGTGTCCCAAGGTAGTATATCTTGGAGATCGAGACATAGGACAAGCAAGGCAGCCGACTGGTCCGAAGACCCAAGAGCAAGAGAGTAAGGGCCAAGCCATTTATGTCTCCACCCTTCAATTGCTCTCACATGTGTTCATTGGCCATGTTGTCACAACACACCTACCTATCTTCTTTGGCCATGTTGGCACAACAAGCCTACTTATCACAGGTTTTATGAGCCTTTAGGGTCCCCTTTCCACCACCACACACACACACACACACACACACGTACACAAGCACGCTCAATGTTAGATGGAAGGTGACACATGAAAAAAGTCGCCTTGGATGACTCTCAACCTAGAGGCCATACAGCCCATGAGTGAATGGTCAGTGCCTGGAAATGAGGCTCCAAATTCTCCACCAGGCTTGACCACCACCGATATAGGGAGTTATAAAACCAAACTCCAAGCCCACGGCCATCACCTCCATTCTGACTCAGGGTCACCGTCTGGATGTCTGAGAGGGCAGAGAAGAGCTGTCCCCATTTGGATGTCCAAGGTTGTATGTCTATGTGGGAACAGAAAGACTGATCTTTCTCCCACGAAGTGGCTGGGAGTTCCAAACTAACCTTGAGGCTAGCAACCCACTAACCCTAACCTACTACAGCACCAGGGCTCCTACGGGGAGGAATTCGTTCACCTTAAAGCACCCAGTTATAAGGGAACCCTGTCTTCCTGTGCTCCCGGGAAATGAGCGATGCTGAAGTCACTCTGCACTGTGCCAAGGAAAAGGGTCCTCTCTATCCGAGTGCATGAGGACATTATCACAGTGACTCCCGGGAGTCCCAGGGTCCCTCCTAGGTACTGCGTCAAAGTTTTCTTAGTCCCACTCCTAGACGTCTCCACATCGTCTCTTTTAGGTTGCTACAGGAAGGATGGCCTCCAGAGTCTCAGCAGCAAGGTGGGCCCCTTCTACTTTGCAGCGACAAGAGATTGATTTGCTCTCCTGTGTGCCAAAGATCTGAAAACATGTAACTGGTTGATAAACAGTAATTAAGTTTTACCTCCACATTCAGAGAGAGGGGTAGGGTCTGGGATTCTCTTTAACAGGAGGCTTCAGCGCAGCCCACGGGTTAAGTGTTTTTTCCCCCGGGGCCTAAATCAGTGGGAGGTTAAACCAACAGGGCCCAAACCACAAAAGGTTCCTGACACTGACCTTTCCTCCCACCATCTCTATGCCCACCTCCTGGGGCAACCTGTACCCACACCCCTACCCCACCCCCATCCACAACTGTACTCCAACAAGCTCCCTCTAGCCACATCGCCTAAATTAGCAATTCTCAACCTGTGGGTCATGACCCCTTTGGGAGTTGAATGACCCTTTCACAGTGGTCGCCTGATTCATAACAGAAGCAAAATTACAATTATGAAGTAGCAACAAAAATAATGTTATGGTTGGGGGGGAGGCTCCACAACATGAGAAACTATATTAAAGGTACGCAGCAGTAGGAAGGCTGAGAACCATTGGCCTAAATGGTTCTACCCCCTCCCCCAACGCCCAGCTTCACCCATTAGAATGTTCTGCCGTACACTGGAAGATACTCAGTGAAGACAGCCAACTATCAGATTGCAAACTGGCTGAGCGAGTGTTCCTTGGGCTTTTCAAATGCTTTATTTCAAAAGCATCACAAAACTGCAAGCTGTCAGCCTTGCTCCTAGCAGGGCTTTCCTGTCTGAGAACCTTACACACACCTGATGAAGGTTGTAACAAACAAAATTAATGAATCTGCCCAGGGCTTTGGAAATGAATTCCAGTTGTCATGGCTGGCCCCTCTGTTTGACATGAGGTTCGTTACAAACAAGAGAAGACTCAGCTTAGAATAGAATAGACAGAAGTGACTTCCAGATTTACACTCAGGTCAAGGTCCTGGACATAGTGGACAGTGAAGCAGGCATCCAGTACTCAGGACCACCTTCAGAAGTTCAAGGCAATGGCGTGATGCTGATGAAGCAAAAGCCATTTAGCTTCCAAGCACTGGCAGATTTATGTAACAGGTTCTCCCATAATTATGTTTTCTTTATGTTCACATTAAAGCCAATTTCCAAACACTAAAGCTAAGTCAAATTATTACTAAACACTTGCTGTTATGTAATCTACAAAGTGGCTTAACTCCACACGGATAAGATGTGGCTCTAACAAGCTTCTCCCATTGGCTCTACCACTGAAAACACAGCTAACCTTCAGCAAATTACTTAATCTCTTCCTTTGCTTTTGGCTCTCTCGTGTGCAAATTGCATGTAAATACCTACTTCATAAAGTTATTATGAGCATTAAGTGAGTGCATAAATGCAAGGCACTTAGAAGAAGGCCCTTCACTTTATATTTGCTTAGTAACGTCAGCAACATAGCACCATTGTTATTAATATTATGATGTCGCTGAGTAAAAACACCTTGATCCTTATGCTATTTATGTGTGCCTCCCTTCCCAACACTATGGAACCTCAATAGGAAGTTTCTTTGCAAGGCTTCTTTCTTACAGGTACCCATACCCAGCGCTCATGGAGAACGTGCCCGGAGTCCCGAAGTTGCCCTGTCAATGCTCTATGTTCTGTACTACCCCCTAGCAGGAGGGGTTGCATGAAGCCACAGCAGACTGAGCTCCAGCAGAGTGGCCACTGCAGAGGAGGGGCTGCGGGACTCTTGGGACTCTCCCATAGGCAGCAATCATTTAGGCGCAATGGCATCAGTCCTCCTGAAGGCTTCGGGCCAAGGGGCCCTGTCAGGGCTTTAGGTGGGGCTAGCCTTCCCAAAGAAAGGTACTCACACACAGTGGGATTCCATACTCTCAACCCCCTGGTTCACAACCACCTAGTCAGTCTCTGGAGGACCGGTGAGGAGACAGTACTTGTTTCTCGGGACTGTGAACACCTGACAGTCACAATCCCAAACGCAGTGGCTATTTTCAAAAGTTTTGCCCAAAAGGCCTCCATTCACTAGCTGAGTTCCTCTTTGTTGCAAGGCTAAGTCATTTATGTTTCCATTTAAACAGAAGTAGAATGTCTAAGCCCACAGGTGCCTTCCCTCACATGCAGCAGCAGCAGCAGCAGCAGCAGGAAGACCCAGAAGGGTACTGTGACCAGATTCAGCAGCATGCTCTCCCACAACTTCTCTCTGGTGCAGAGATGGGGGCAGGGGGCAGGTAAAGGGTTGTATCAACTGCAGAGCACACTGTGTATGGAGCAGAAAACAATCTGGGTTTTGAAAATAGGGTTCTGCAAAAAAAGGGGGGAGGGGTACACACCCATCACATTGATTCATCTCATAAAAATCGTCCCTCTTCTTCCCACCCTAGTCAATGCCGCCATCAACCTCCGCAAGATGTAAGGTTCCCACAGCATGCGTGTGTAAATAAATCCACCTACAAAGACCCATCAGTCACCAATGTAATGACCAAAGGGAGGAAAGCAACGACTTGAACTTGAGCCTCATTTGGCTGAGCTTAATACTTTTTCACTAGCATTGTCCCTGCTTATTCCGAAGCACTCCAAAACAACTCTGAAGCAGAAGCTGAGCTGGGCAGCACATGTTTGGAGCGTTCACACCATCGACTTCTGATGATTTCTGCTTTCTTGAAACACAGCCATCAACAATTAGGCTAAAGACAGCCCAGAAGAGAGACCTCCTGCCTAGGCAGCGCCACACACAGACCCTCCCTGGGAGAAACGCACGCCTGCAGGTGTGTGCAACTGCGCCTGGGTGAAATGTACCTGCACTCCAGCAAGGCTCTGCCTACATGTGGCCCCGAGCACACGGAGAAATCCCTCGCTCCTGGAATTGCGTGGCCAACCCAAGTGTCGCCCACACCTCCTACACGCAGATGTCTCTACGAACTCTATATGAATGCGTGATGTAAAAGCAGAAAGGGAACTGGCTGGAACCCGATGTTCTCATGACCATGTCTCTGGCAGGCTGTACGCCCAAACACCCGGCGCGTAAACAGGGCACACTCAGTAAACAAAGGTGCCCACCAGGCTCAGCCCACAGTCACGCGGGGGGAGGGGGGCGGGGGGCGCGGAGAAGGCGGTGGTGTGAGGGGAGGTGGAAAGTGGGCTGGAAAGCCGGCGTGGGCTGTCCGGTCCATAGCTCCCCCAGCCCAGGAGCGGTGTCCACGCGCACCCGAGGCAGCAGACCCACGCGTTGGGTGCCCGGTGGGGGCGGGAGGGGGGTTTCCACAGGACCGAGAAGTGGACAAGGAAGACGCGGCCACTCGCCTGGTTCCAGTCGCCGCCGCGGCGGTTGGCAGCCGGAGCCAACGAGGCACCCACGATCGCGGCCACCCCCCACCCCGGTCCTGTGTTCCCCGGGCCCCACTTACGTGCCGAGGGTCTCCTTGAACTCAAAGATCTTCTTGATGTCTTCAGCCTGCTTTTTCCAGGAAGAGCTGCCCTCGCCGTTCTCCCGGGCCATGACAGAAGAATGCGGCGCGGCGCGGGCGAGGTGCAGGGGCCGGTGAGGGGGGGCGCGGGGGCCCGGTGGGAGGGGGGCGCTGGCGAGAGGGGCGCCCGGCTGTTGGAGCTCAGGGGCGGCCACCGGGGGGCTCGGAGGAGGCGCGAGCGGAGGTGATCGGGTCCGGGAAGGATGGGCGGGCGGCGCGGGGATGCTCAGCCCGGAGCCGGAGGCAGACTCGCTGCTGCGGCAGAGCTTCCTCTTCTGCAGTTTCCTCTTTCACTCTCTCGCCTTCGCCGCCGCGGTCCCTCCCTGGCTCTCACTGCCGCGCGCTTTGGGCGCAGACTTCCTGCCGCCGCCGCCGCCGCCGGCCCCGCCGCCGCCGCCGCAGCTCCGGGGACTCCTTCGCCGCCGCCTGCTGCAAACCTCACTTTCGGCTACTTTCTGGCCTCCCTTCTCCTCCCTCCCCGCGCGCCCTGCTCCCTCCCCCGGCCTCCCTACTCCCCCTCCCGCGAGCTCCCCCCCCCCCCGCGCGCGCCCCGCCCGCCGCCCGCACGCGGCCGCCTTCGGGGATGTCCTGCTCCCCGGGGGCGCCGTGCCCTGGGCGTCGCGGGCGGCCACGGGTTGCCGGACGCCCCGCGAGGCTCCCGGCCGCCGCGCGCGCGGCCCCCGCCTTCACCCTAGCCTAGAGACCTGGAGAGGACAGGTGGGGGGGGGGGACCCCCGCGGCAGGTGCGGGACGCCATGGCGGCGTCCGCGGTGGGGTGAGGGGCGGGGGGAGGGGGCGGTGGTGGGATGGGAGGGAACTTCGCGTCCCCGGGGATTTGCTTTATTCATTCCAAGTCAAGTCGCAGGGGCGCCGGGGCTTTCCCTTCCGCGCCGCCAGAGGGGGACCCCCGCCTCGGCGTGCCGTTCGGAAGTGGCGGCGCGGGGGCGGGGGCGCGTCCGCCCCGCGGCGGGATGCGGGGGGGGGGGGGGGGGGGGGCGGGGGCCGCGCCGGGAGGCCACCCCCAGCGCCGCGGGCGGGGGTCGGTTGTTATGGCGATGGGAGGCGGCGGTGGGCGTGGACTCGCCGCCCGCGGCGCCGGCGGGCGGCGGGCGCTCCCCGAGCCTGTCGGTCCTCTTCCGACTGGGCGACGGGGACTGATTCGCATTGCACCAAAAGCCCCGCGCTCACGTCAAACCACGGGCGCGGGTGGGGAGCGAGCGGGACCGCTGAGCCCGAGAACGCCGGGGAGCCTCGCAGGGAGCGGCCAGCGCGCTGGACGGGCCAAGCGGTGCCCGTTTTCCCCTTGGCGAGCAAAATCCCGGGATGACTGCGGGCCTGGGCGGCCGGTGGCTCTCCGGGACGGCTTGGCACGGGTTCCGCGCGGCCGGGCTGCCCTGCAGCCTGGCAGCAGCGCCCGAGGGCCTAAGCGGGCCTGCACTCGAGCTAGCTTCCTCTTGGTTTTCCTGATTTCGCCCTCCTCTCCCGAAATCCTGCGGCCTGAGCTGAAACCCATAGACTTAGGGCAAAGTGAGTGACACCCAGGGTAGGGCCGTGTACCTGCAAGCTTTTTCTCCTTTTTAACCCGAAGAGTTCCCTCCGAACATCTCTCAGGTGCTCCTTTGGCCCAGCCCTCTCCCAATGTCCACCTGTCAGAGGGCCCCCCCCACCGCGCTATGCCTGGTGGCCAACCTGCAGGACCTTCCTCTTGATGTTCCCATGTTTAGCTTTCTTTGTATCAAGACTCCCCTCCCATCCGGTTCTTCCTCTGAACTGTGTAAACAGCCTGTTTCTTGATTGGTGACACCTGCCCCACTTTCCCAGCACTGTTTCAATTTTTCTGCAAAAGGTGGAGGGGGGCGGGGGTGAGAGGGGGGTAAGCTACTCCTTGAAAAGAAAACTTACCGGTCTGCCTTAACAGGCTGAGTGAGAAGCTGCTCCCCTAACATAGTCTTGGGGCCTGGGACCCTAGCTAGCTTCCCCACCCTTAGGCATGTTCAGACTGGTTTCCAGCTTTCCAAGGTAGTCCTCTGAAGGCTCTCCGGACTGAGGACAGCTCATAGGGGCTTAGATGGTTGTGGAAAGAGCACAGCCAACTCCCATTGGAGCGCAGCCAGTCTCAGCTTTTGTCCCCAGAGCTGAAGAAATGCTGATTCTCTCTCCCTCCCCATCCCAAAGGGCAGTTCTCCAGAAAAGCGGTCAAGTTTGACAAGAGTTGCCCATGACCCATGGCGGTCTCTGGCCGCCGCTCTTGGGACTCTTATTGGTGTCAGGTCCCATCAAGTTGGTTGGGTTCCCACTATAGCGACCCTGCTTAAAAAGAACAGAACACTGCCTCACAAGTGTTCCTGTGTTGTTACGTAACCCCTTGTTGCAGCCAAAGATGAATCCATCTTACTGATTACTGCCCCGTGTCCATTACCGAACCATGCACGGTGCCTTTCCGGGGAACGGTCTCAATCCTGGTAACTTGCTCAAAGCACATGAGACGAAGTCTTAACATCCTCACCTCTAAGGAGCATTCTCACTGTGATTTTTCCCAGACTGGCTTGTTTGTTCTTTCGGCCGCCCATGGGACTTTCAGTATTCTTCACCACGATTAGAAATGCCAAAAAGTCAAGTGACAAGGTCGATTTTCTTTTTCACCACTGTATCCCAAACACTCTTCCAGGATGACGTGTCGATATCAGATGAATGACTGCGAAGATGAAGTAAAATTAAGACAGCTATTTGATATTCGTTACCTGTGGTGGGAATCCTGTAGCGCTTTCTCTCCCCAGCTGTCCTGTACTGGTGTCTATATAATGTGACTGTACTTCTCAGATAGAATAGGCCCTTGAGATAGGACGCTGGCTTTTCATGGGAAAGGCTAGGCCCGGAAGAATGGGTGTCTTGACCCACAGCCCAAATGCGTCGATATTGACTCATAGCAAGTCTGTAGGGCAGGCTCTAACGGCCCCAGGGAGTCTCCAAGACTGGAAGCATTTATGGACATATGCTCCTGAGGATCTCCTGAGAAGGCACTGGTGGTTTCGAACTGCTGATCTTGTAACCAATACATACCACTAAGCCACCAGGATCCCTCCCCGTAACCCAAAGACTCGAAATTCTAACTTACAGCGATCTGATCAGACAGGATAGAACTGGCCCCGGCCTTCTGAGACTAATTTCTTATCGCCAGAGTAGAAAGCCTCATCTTTCTCCCGAGAAGAAGGTAGAAGCACCAGACTGATTCGGCCTGTTTTCATTACCCTCATTTCTAGCTTATAGAATACCATCAAGGGTATGGATCCTGAGCATGCACCAACACAATCTCCATTCCCTAAAGGACAGGTAAAGCTCAGACCTTGTAACTAGCTTCACTTCGACTTCTTGGACCGAGCTCAGATTACCTGACTGTGATCTCCAGCTTTCTGTTTCCCACCCCCCCCTCAGAGGAGCAGGCGAGGCTGCCAGGGTCTTCCTTTATTCCACCTTTGACTTGGTAAAGAAGCCCTGGAGGTGGAGTGCTCCTGCCTTTGGTTGCTGGTTGGGAAGACAGCACTTGGAAACCGCCATCCACTCCAAGAGAGAAACGCAAGGCTTCCTGTAGCCCTGAAGAGTTAACGTCTCAGAAACCCCCAGTAGCAGTTCACCCTTGTCCTCTTTGAGCCAGAATAGACTCAAGGGCCGTGAGTTTGGGTTTTCAGCAGATCTTCACTTCCGTGTTACCTATCAACTAGCTCCCTAACCATTCCTCTTCAGAGAATGCTGCCAGATACTCTGAATGTGTCCTAGCCCTTAGAGTTCCTGAAAGCTTTATAAATTTTAGTGGAAGATCTCAAAAAATGGACAAACTCACTGTCATCGAGTCGACGCCGACTCAGAGACACTATGGGACAGGTTGAAAACTGCTTCTGTGGATGTACAAGAGCAGAAAGCCTCAGCTTTCTCCAGAAGATCAGCGAGTGGGTTTAAATGGCAGTTTGACCCACCGTTCCTCCAGCTTTGCTGTGGAGCCCAAACCATACCCCTGGGGGCCCTAGGCACCCTGAGAGTCCCAAGAAAAGGAGTCGCTAAGTCCGGAATCAAATGGAACTGCTGCTTTTGCAGAAAAGCAGCTGCCACTCTCAGGCAAATTGGAGGCAGAGTCAGCATTATCGTCTCAAATCTCTGTTTGAAAATGTTAAAACTATAAGACCCCCTCCATCACAACTCTGTCACAGATATCGGAGACGGATTCAGGAAGAATTTCTATTAGTCTGAAAAATGGCTAAGGCTTCCTCCTTAACCTGAGCCTTTTTTTTTTTTTTTTTGGGGGGGGGGGGGGGGGGCATCACTGCTCTCCGGTGGTGGGAGTAGGAGGCCCAGCCCCACTGCTGGAAAACCTGAGCCTTTTGTGACAAGAAAAACTAACCCAGGCCAAAGATAACGAGCCATCAATATGCGACTAGCACAGAGTCTTTCCAATTTAAGAAAAAAAAAATAGGAGGAAAGATTTTAAAATAGCAAATAAAGAAAGACTGATAAGAAAAATGTTATTTGATAGAAAAAAAAGTATTAAAGTGTGTTGTAGTAACTTGAAACTCATGATATATAAAGCAAGAAGTTAAAAGATGCAGGAGTTCAGAGAATACAGGTCAAAAGAAGGACTTAGCACATGAGCTGGAAGAGCTCAGGAGAGAAGTAGAAAAATGAAAACAAAATAAAACAATGATAAAGACAAAAACATAAGCATAAGGAGAATTGCTAAAAGAGATTGCTGTTAAGAGATTGCGCAAAGCAAGAATATTGCAGGACATAAAATGGAAATGAACAAAAGCAAGAAAATGGTAAGAAACAAAGCAAGTTCAATATGGGGTTAAATGACTTAGGAAGAGACTGAAGTAATGGAACAAAAAAAAAAATTTAAGAAGTTGCTCAAGAAAACATTAACTGTGAAATTACACTGTGTGCCAGAAAACATATGGCACAAAATAATCAATACCAAGACATGGCCTAGTAGAGCAGCTACTTATCTCCAAAGATAAAAAATATAACTCTTTAGTGCTCCCAGGGCAAGGTGAGTGAAGAATCAAGTTACAGTTACATGTATGGGTGGGGCAGTGGGTAGGGGGGGTTGGAATATATCAGTGGCTTTTCAATCATCATTGAAAATAAGACATACTTCTGTACCCACAAGAAATAAATTGTGACATCATAATTTCATAAAACAGCTAACATTGAATTCATATTATGTGCTAGGCACTATTCTAAACCCTTTACCTACTATGAACTTACCTCATCATCAATTCTAGGAAGAAGTCAGTATCTTTATTCCCATTTTGGAACACAGGAGACCAAAAATTGGAAAAACGGCGTGAGTCACATGCTCAAAGTCATGAAACATAAGTGAGTGAAACCCGAGCAGCCCTAGAGGCATGCTCTGAATAAGGACAACTTTAATGATTCTATCAACTCACTGCCACCAAGTCCATTTAGGAGCCTGGCAACCCTATAGGACAAGGTAGAATTGCTGCTTTGGGTTCCAAAACTGCGACTCTTTGTGGGAATAAAGAGTCCCCTTTGGGGGCTGAGCCCTGGTGGCGTAGTGGTTGTGCATGAGACTGCAGCCCACTGGGACAGAGGTTCAATTCCAGCAGTGGGGCTGGGCCTCCTACTCCCACCACCAGAGAGCAGTGACGCCCCAAAAAAAATAAAATAAAATTTTTTTTAAAGAGCCCCCTTTGACCCCCATGGAACAACTGGTGCTAAGCAGGAAGTTAGCAGCCCAACGTGTGACCAGGGCTCTGATTCTGTCCAAGAGGTATTTAAATAAAAGGCACCAGACAAACACTGAGATGCTGTTAAGAGAAATAAGAGATGCCTCCCTCCTTAACCTGAGCCTCTTGCAAGTAGATATTCATGACAAAAACTAATCAAGTTTAAAGATAATGGAAAGTCATACGGCACACTTCCCATAGTGTAAAAATCGTTTTTTCATAAAATGAATATTACAGACTTGCTAACATCTAAAATGGAAGAATTAAATGGCTGCTAGACCCCTAAGTGTACATACTTGGTGTTTTAAAGTTTTCCTTTTCAAATGTCTGGAGATTTGTCTTTAATATATAATCCCAAATTCCGTGATTGTGGCTGCCTGTGACTTTCTCCACTTGGCTGTATAGAAGCTCACCTCTCCCTCAGAATATTGAAGCACTTACAATTTTCATTTTGTTTTTTTTTGTTTTGTTTTGTTTTGTTTTTCGGGGGCATCACTGCCCTCTGGTGGTGGGAGTAGGACGCCCAGCCTTTGCTCCTGTGGATCCGCTGCTGGAATTGAACCTCCATCCCAGTGGGCCGCCGTCCCACACACTACCACTACGCCACCGGGGCTCAGCCCACAATTTTCATTTTGTATCCCGTATATTACCTAGTCTGGACTATATGTTCACACTCAAGGAAATTTTTTGTTTTTGCTTCGAAGGAGAAACCTCTTTGAAGCACCTGCTGAAGGTTGCTTTTCTGAGAGGTGGAGGTGGCATCCAGCTGCTTGATCAGATCAGAGCCGGATGGGGCCTCACTGGGAGCAGCCAGCCGACCTTGGGACCTGTGCTGTCCTGCTGTGATTCTGCTGACCTGTGGAGCCTGCAACCTGTGATCTCCTGTGATCAGCCTGTGATCTCCTCCCTGCTTCCAACAGTCCTCCCCTCCCCTCCCCAAGCTCACTGCCATCAAGGCAGTGCTGACTCATTGTGACCCTCTGTGGGTTTCCAAGACGGTAAACAGTGAATAGAAAGTCCGGTATTTCTCCCTACAAGCTACTGATGATTTTGAACTACTGACCACCCAAGATGGCGACCCAGCAAATAACCACTACACCCCCAGGTGTCTGGCACAATCTCCTAGCTTCTCACTTGGCCTTCCTATTTCATCATTGGCCACTGGGTGAGTCTGAAGAGGGTTTAGCTAGCCGGGGATCCGTGGATTGGAGTTGGGGGAACTGGGCAGGGCTGCTTTTTTATTTTGGGGATCCAGAGGAGGGGAATCTTTGTATTTTTAATTTTATTAATTTCTTTCTTTTTTCTTGCTTCCCTTTTGTTTTTTAAATCATTTTATTGGAGGCTCGTACAACTTTTATCAGAGTCCTTCCATTCCTCCATCCATCCATTGTGTCAGGCACATTTGTACATTTGTTGCCATCATCATTCTCAAAACATTTTCTTTCTACTTGAGCCCTTGGTATCAGCTCCTTATTCTTCCCCTCCTTCATGAACCCTTGCCAATTTATAAATTATTATTATTTTGTTCTGTCTTACACTGTCCAACATCTCCCTTCACCCATTTTTAAAGCCATTTAATTGTACACATTCCATTTTTATTTTATGATATTTTACTGTGTTCTTGGTAAAAGTTTTCACAGAAGACATTGACCCCATGTAACCATTTCTATACCATTGATTACATTGTTCACGATGTGCAGGCATTCTCCTGATTTCCATTCGGGTGGTTCCGGTTTCCATGAATCTAATTCTCAGCCCCCCTCTACCCACACTCTTACCTTTACATCTTGGCTTTCTGATACAATAGTCACCATTTGCCTCATTAAGTGATTTTTTTTAAGAATACAGTATTCATAGTGATAGTGGTTATTTTAAGAGCTGATCTGATATCTAACTGAGAGGTGACTTCCAGAAGTGGTTTTAGTTGCAGAAGCCCAGAGTACATCAAAGACTTCTAAATAAACTCACCCCCTTAGATATTTACCCTGTGGACATTACCATGGGCTGAAAACCTCTCTGATTTTCTCCCAGACCTGACTTTTTTCCTTCCAACCTCATCTTGTCACATTCATTCACATTGAAGTAGGACTCTCATCCCAACAACTCAGTGAAGTGATTTGGCAATATGCACAAACATATTTATAAAATTAAGGACGCTGCAACAATAGACATGTCGCCTCTTCCATAAGGGCCTGGTGGTGAAGTTACACACATTGGAGTGCTAATACCAAGGTCAGCAGTTAGAGACCTCCAGCTGCTTTGAGGGAGAAAGACAAGGCTTTCCACTACCTTAAAAAGCTACAGCCTCGGGCTGAGGCCCGGTGACGTAGTGGTTGTGCGCGGGACCATGGCCCACTGGGACGGAGGTTCAATTCCAGCAGTGGGGCTGGGCCTCCTACTCCCACCACCGGAGAGCAGTGATGCAAAAAAAACAAAAATCTACAGCCTCTGAGACCCACGGGGACAGTTCTAGCCCATCCCATAGAAAGGGGGGGGGGGGTTGTGCGTGCATGAGGTGGTGGGGGAACCGTCCCTTTATTTTCTAAAACTAGATCCTGCTTCATCTACAACAGACAGTGAAACAAAATCTCATTCGATTTATATTAGAACTTAATCATGAACATCTGAGGGGTGTACATTTGATGATATGCTTAAGCACATTTGTAAAAATTAAGAGCACTGAATCAAAAATGCTGGTTTGTACACGCAAAACCAGGCCTAAGCAACCACAGGGGTCTCAAAAATAATTGTCTTGAAGGTTGACTGTCTCCAAATCCCCATCTTTTTTATCTTATAAAGGTATATTGTTACTAGATGAGTGAAGCCTGATGGCAGCATCTTCTTTTTTCCTTTTTAGTTATTTGAAACATAAACGTACCCCCAAAATAATTGTTTTGTATATATTATTAGATTACGAGGATAACACAGTATTAATCAATGCCTTACAGGTTACCATTGCTGGGATTTTAGGACTATGAATTCCATCCCTGGTGCATACGTTCCTCACCTTTTTGAGTGCCTTTCTAGGAGATATTTCTTGATCTCCTAACTGTGTAGGAGGGTTCAAAGTAGGCATGTGAGTTATAAAAATGAATGAAGTCCACTTGGAGATATTGGGGGAAATGGGGAGCTCATAATGATGAGTTTAAGAAAGAAGAAAATGTTCTAAAACTGGTTATGGTGATGACTGTACAAATCTTCTTGATGTGACTGGACTATTGAATTGTTTGATATGCGAATTATATGCCAATAAAATGGTTTGTTTGTATGTTTGGGGGGGCATCACTACTCTCCGGTGGTGGGAGAAGGCGGCCTAGCCCCACTGCTGGAATTGAACCTCCGTCCCAGTGGGCCGCAGTACCTCGCACAACCACTACGCCACCGGGGCTCAGCCCCAAAAATGGCTTTTTAAAAATGCACTCTGGTCACAGCCTTGAGAGCCCAGGGAGCAGTTCTATGGCTTATGGGGGTTGCCATGAGTCAAAGCAGACCCCATCGCAAGGAACTGCCATGATCGCAAGAGCAGAAGGCCGGCTGCCAACAGCAGCCAGGGTGAACTGTGCTCCAAGCTCAGTACGGGCAGAAACATCGATTGGAGAACGTGCGACTTCCACCAGGTATCCAGAGTCCTCCCAGAGCAGATGACTTTGAAAGTGGGTCATGAAAGAGCCCGGCAGAGAAGGCCAGGTGCAGATTCCAAACCAGAGAGAAAGCCCAGGCAGGGGCAGAAAAATCAGACTGACGTGATCAGTCAGCGAAGCCTAGGCTTGGTCACGATCTCCAAATTATGGTAGCTTATATTAACAAAGGTTTATTTCTCACAATACATGTCCATCTTGAGTTGGCTGGGGCTTGGCTGAGGGAGCCACAACCAAGTTGAGCCTGGCTGGTTCCTGGGTCGGTGGTGGTCCTGTGGTAGACTTCTTGCTGTCTCCTTTCCATGCACCTCATCCCTGGCCACCGCCCCTCTGTTCATGGAGGCATGTCTCCAGACGGTGCTCAACGTGTTTCAGCAGAGCTTCCAAACCAAGATGGACTAGAAAGAAAACCCTGATGATCCACTTTCAAAAATCAGCTACAGAAAACCCCATGTATCACCCCCCCCCCCCCCCCCAACCGTTGTCCATCAAGCTCGATTGTCCCCTGGGGTTGCCATCAATGGGGGGCCATCTCTAACAAAGCGGAGTGAAAGCAAACCAGGCCTCTTTGAGATCTGGCCCTGGTGACACATGCACATGTCACTTCAATTCACCAGTTGTTGGCCCCACCCAACCACAAGGGAGCTCTAAAATGGCAGTTTTCCTTTGTGCATCAAAGGTCCTTTTGATCTATTTGACAAGCAGAAGGAATGGCTCTCAAGCGGTGGGGGCCAGACTGTGGTGAGCACTCTGCTTCACATAGTCGACATGAATGAGGCCGTGACAGTGGGTGAATCAGGAGAAACCTTTACAGGTTGGGCTGTGAAGGCCCTGAAATGTCCTTGCTTACATGTCTAAGCACTTCAGCAAGACTTCCAAGCTTAAAAATCTAACCACCACTCCTTCCAGGACACCGCAATCGGGAGGAAGCACTTCAAATATAGATCAGGTACACTCTTCACCACCATTGAATTATGTACTACTGTGCTCCATGAGGAGGAATTCAGACCAGAAGCTCCCAGGAAGATTGCATTAGTCCTTCCTATCACTCTGCTTTTTGATGTTATAAAAGAGTTCAATTACAGGAAGTCTGGGATGAAGTCTTAGGGATGTGCCAAAGGCGTTCTAATTAGCCAAGATTCTGCTGGGCAAACCACACTGAGGGAGGGAGCATTGCAGCCCTTAAGGCCTCCCAGAGCGTCAGGGTCACTTCCCAGAGTCTGGACTCCAGGTCAGGGAGCTATGACCTTGGAGTCAGGCTCCTAGTGAGAGGGTGGGTCCACCACGCACACAAGTGACTCTAAAAACATCCTGGTGCAGGAAATGAGCCAAGAAGTAATTGGGTTTGTCAGTCAGGCGATGCGAGCTGTTTGCTTATTCAAGCCTTTTGCCTTAGGGCTGTGGTGAAACCAGCCCTAGTGGGTACAAGCGAGGGGTTTTTCTAAAGTGGCTGGGGGGGGAAGGCATCCCTCTGTGCCAGTGTTGGCATGCCGTCTGGTCTCAGGGTGCAACCAGAGGAAGAGGTTGCGCAGAGAAAAAGAACCAAGGTCTCATTTGGCATCTAAGTTTCCAATCCTTACTTCAAACAGAGATACCATATGGAGCTGGATAACATCTGCAAAGCGCTTTGGAATTCTCAGAAGAAAGCAGATAAACACAAGGTATTAATAGTATGAATCATATATATATTCATATACATATGATTCATATATAATCACAGCTGGCTCTTTGTGTTTTGCCTGGTTTATAAAATGAATGGCTTAAAAAGAAAAACTACAATTCTATACCTTATAAAATGAAACCATCTTTGCCCCAAAGAGATCCAGAGCATTGCCACATTTTAGATTCAAGGTAAGTCACCCTGAAGTTTTGCAAAGTGTGCTTATTCTAGACAGAGGGTGCCTAGCTGAAGGAAATCTATTAGTTGGCCACATCCTAGTGGACTTGGTGGAGGGTGCAATCAAAGAGCTCCGCTGCTCACTCAAAGGCTGGGGGTTTCAGTCCTCCCAGAGGAACCTCAGACGAAAGGTCTAGCAACCTTCTAACAGAAAATCGGCTGTTGGAAACCTGTGGGGCATCGTTCTGTACCTGCACTCACCACGAGTCACTGGTTGGCCAACACATCATCCCTAGGCATCTTCTGACACAAGGGGCGTGAATCCCAAAGCAATACTTTCTATGTAGGTCCTTAAACATACAAAAAAATTTTCCCCTGAAAGCAGACAACTATGAACAGAGGCTGGTATCTTAATACAAGTAAATGACTTGTGACTTTTAAATTAAAGATAAAGGTAGGTGTCATTGAGTCCGTTTCAACTCATGGTGACTCCGTATACAATACAACAGAACGCCGTGCATGCCTGCCCGATCCAAAGACTTGTTCTATTTGAGCCCAGGGTGCTGGTTCATCTTATGAAGGGTCTTCATCTTTTAGCTGGCCTTGTGATACCTTTCTCGTCCCTCCTGATAACATTTTCAAAGAACTCGAGGCAAAGTTTGACCATCCTCGCTGCTACAGAGCTTCCTGGCAGCCCCGCTTCCAGGAACAATTGGTTTGTTCTTCTGGCAGTCTGTGGTCGATTCCAGACTTCACCAGCACCTTCATCTCCCTTAGTCTTCCTTAGTCATTGCCCGGCCTTCACAGGAATTTGTGAAATATCATTGTGAATGTCATGCCTTGGATCGGGTGTGTATTGGTCTTCAAGGGAACGTGTTCACCTTTTAAGCCTTCCCAGAGGTCTTTTGCGGCACATGTTCCCAGTGTAGTATGTCATCTCATTGCTTGACCACTCCTTCCATCACCGTTCATTGTGGATCCATGAAATACGGATTTTATTTTTAGGGAAAATCCTTCAATGTTTTCTCCATTCATCATGACTTTGTTTATTAATCCAGTTGTGAAGATTTTGTTTTCTTCACGTGGCAGTGCAATGCATGTAGACTTGTCTTTGATCCAGTGCTTCAAGTCCTTTTAAGTTTCAGTCAGCAAGATTGTGTCACCTGTGTGTCACTGATTGTTAATAAGCATTCCTCCAATCCTAAGGCCACATTCTTGTTCATGTAGTTCAGCTTCTCTAATGATTTGCTCAGCATACCAATTGAATAAGTATTATAAAAGGCTACAATCTTATCACACTCTTTTCCCGCTTTAGTAAAACCATGCAGTATTCCCTTGTTCTGTTTAAGTGACTGTCTCTTCATCTATGGACAGGTTTTCTGTGAGCACAATTAAGTGTTCTGGAATTCCCATTGTAAAGTTATTCACATAGTTTGTTATGATGTTCACAATCAAATCCTTTTGCATTGTCAATCAAATACAGGTACACATCTTCCTAGGATTCTCTGTTTTCAGCCAAGATCTATCTGATATCAGCAATGAGAGCTCTCATTTCATGTCCTTACAAAGTGAAATTTCCCTCCCGACAGACAGAACCCCCTACCATATAAAATATGTGTGCCGAAGAAATCTCCAAGATTTTAAAATTCAGTTTTCTCTTCTCTGCATAAGCATACCATGCCGTCCAAGATAACAATGATTTATTTCCTTGAAAAAGCTAAGACTATGCTTTTTGCTACCGTATGATGCCTTCACAGTTTCTCGAAGATGCCTAACCAGGAGACGTGTCTTTTGTTTGTAACACAAAGATTTCCGCTAATGATGAGCACTGGCAGGGAGAAGAAGGCCACTTT
>PVJH01027569.1:0-28116 GCA_004026705.1 Nesogale talazaci | reverse complement strand
GACACACCATGCACGCTCCACCCGGCCTTAGCTAGCACACAGTAGGCGCTCTCATAAGGCCACACCTCCCTCGCGCAGACACTGGAGCGCTCTCCAGCCCAGCGAGTCCCAGCGGCCCGCTCGGACGGGCTGGGCGGGGCGCTATGCAAATAGCCCGCGCGGAGGCGGCGGATTGGCCGGCGCGGTTAGGGCGGGGCGGAGCGCCGAGGGCCCAGTGCAGGCGGGGCGCGCCCGAGAGGCTGGGAGCCCGAGCTTGGACTTGGCGGCGGCGGCTGGTCATCGGGGCGATGCGCGCGCTTGGGGTCCTGCTGTCCCTCGGCTGCCTGCAGCTCGGCTCAGGTACGCGGGATGCGAGGAGGACGCCGGGACCCCGACCCCTTCGGGAGAGTCAGGGAGCCCCGATAAGGATGAGCGTCACTGGAGACTTGATTTACTCACTCCCGGGGTAGCCAGCCATCGTGGTCGCGCGGGGCCAGGTTCTCTGTAGGTGCTGGACACGCAGGGCTCAGTATTAATCATCGGGACAATAAGAACAGGAATAGTAGGCAGTTATTGTGTTTCCCCACGGGGGAGTAGAGGGCAGCAGCCGTGGGGGGCGTGGCGAGGACACAGGCCAGGACTATGGCACCTTAGATGGGTCTAGGCTGGAGAGGATACCTGGAGAGGGAGCGTGGGCCGCCTGCAAGGACCTCCTGGCATTGGCGTATGTGCAGGTCCAGAGCAGGTGGCATGAGAATGGACGTCACTGCCCTTCCAGAGAGGTCCAGGCCCAAGGGCAGTGGTCAGAGAGGGCAAGGTACAATTAGGGAGTCACTCTCAGCCTGGGGGCCTTGAGCAGGCCATGGGTGGTTAGTAGGTGAACAGGGTGGGACACGGCATGGGAGGAGAGGTGCTTTGAGGTAGGGGTGAGGATGAGAGCAGCTGGGCTGTACTGGCCCTAGTCGCAAGACTCAGGGCTACCACTTCCCCCTGGGACCAGCTCCCAAGGGGTCCCTGTGCCTGGGTTACAGTGGGAACTCAAGCACCACACACCGCCACGTTGGTGTTTGCCTGGGCAGAGATGCCCAGGAGTGTGGACGAGTCTGCTAAGCTCTCAGCACCCATCCTCATTGCCCGCCTCCAGCCGTGGACCTCCAGCCCCAGCTGGCCAGCGTGACCTTTGCCACCAACAACCCCACGCTCACCACCGTGGCCCTGGAGAAGCCGCTGTGCATGTTCGACAGCTCCGCTGCCCTGGTCGGTAACTACGAGGTCTACCTCTATGTCCTGGCCGAGTCAGGTAAGGGGCCAGCAGGTGCTCTAGAACTGCCCGCAGTCGCGGGTGCCGAGGGGGCCTGGGCGGACAGATGGTTTTCCCGAAGCTTGCCACCCATCTCTTGGCCGAGGGCTGCTCCTGTCCCCAGGGAAGGGGAGAGGGAGGCAGGGATGCCTAGACCTGCAGGTGCAGACCCCACCAGCACACCTGCACACACCGATGGCTGACCTGCCATAGCCCACAGCCGAGTGCTAGGGCCATCGACTTGTGCTGCTCAGGAGGGGCGTCTCCTGGGAGAGATAACAGCCCCGTTTTGTTTTTCCGTTTGCATCAAGTCCATTCTTACTCACAGGTTTAGGGCTCATGTTTGCAACCACACTGCCAGGGCGAAGGTCTGGCAGCACAGAAGGCAGACCTTGGGTTGCTGACTGCAAGGCCAGCAGTTTGAAGCCACCCGCCACTCGATGGGAGAAAGATGAGAGAATTACAGTCTTGGACACCCACATTCTAAACTTTCCTGTAAAGCCACCATATGTATACATCGACTTGAAGGCAGTGAGTTCTGCGGTTTAAGGTGTTTATAACTATTAACAAGCTGCTGCTATGTGAACTCTGGCCCAAGATGACCCCCCCCCCGACATGTGTCAGGGCAGACCCTCGTCCATGGGGTGCTCAGTGACTGTGTTCTTGGAAATAGGTCACCAGGCCTTTATTCTGCGTAGACTCTGAGTGGACTGGAGCCCCTGTTGGTGGAGGTAGCAGTTGAGCACTCTGCCAATTTCAGAGATGGGCGTCAGGGCTCAGAGGCCTAGCCAACCTCCCCGGGACTCCCAGAGCTGGAATTTGAATGCAGATCTCTCAGGTGGTCCTCAGACCCACGTCCTTTCCCAGGGGGTCCCAGATCATTGTTTGCAATGGCAATCACGTGTGTACAACTCGACCCTTGAAAAGAAGTATGGCCAGAGTGCTCCTGAGAAGCAAGGATGGCAAGACTGGGTTTTTGTTGTTGTTGTTGTTTTGCAATTTTGGGGGGGGGCATCACTGCCCTCATGTGGTGGGAGTAGGAGGCCCAACCTTTGCTCCATGCAGCTGGAATTGAACCTCCATCCCAGTGGGCCGCAGTCTTGCGCACAACCACTACGCCACCGGGGCTCAACCTGTTGTTGTTGTTTTGGGGGGGCATCACTGCCCTCTGGTGGTCGTGGAGCTACCCAGCCTTGTCCCTGAGAGCTGCTGCTGGATTTGAACTGCCAAGCCAGTGGGCCGCAGTCCTGCACTCAACACTTACGCCACTGGAGCTCAGCCCTCAAGACTGGTCTTTTAAAAAACAGTTTTACTGGCATATAATCCACAAGTTATACAATTCCGTAGTTAAATCATGTCAAGAATTGTACGATCATTACCACAATCAAGTTTAGAACACACACACACACACACACACACACACACACACACACCACGGTTACATTGTGTTTAAAATGAGTCATGTAACCACAGTCAGTTCTAGTCCTTCTCCCCTCTTGTGAATCCATTGTTTTCTCATGAAATCCCCGCACCCTCCCTAGCCCCCACCTTCTACCCGTGCATCCCCTACCAACCCTCTCATCAGTTATCGCCTCTGTGCATCCACTCCTGTGCTTCCCAAACTGAGAAACCCAACAGAAACAATAAAAAGCAAAACCAAGGTTACAATATAAGGATAAATACACAAATGACAAGTCAGAGGGAAAAGCCGCTCGATCTTTAAAAGGAAGGATGGCAAGACTTTGTCTTACACACATTGGACATGGAGTCAGGAGAGACCTGGCAGAGACGCGGGGAGGGACTTCGTGCTCGGTCAAGTGGAGGGGCAGCCATGGGCCCAGTGGCTGCATCGATGCACTCAGGCACAGGAACATATGCGAGGCTGGCACAGGACCGTGCATTTTCCCCTTTTGTTGTGCAGAGGTTGCTATGGGTGGGAGCGGACTCAAGGGCACCCTTCAATCAGTGTCATTACTACCCTCCTCTCTCCCTTTGTTCCTGGTAACCTCTAATAAACTTCGGTCTCTATCATTTACCTTTTATTCTCTCTGTATGTAAGTCCTAAATCATATTTATGTTTTGGTTTCTGTGTACGGTGTGAGGCAGGGGTCCCGTTTTGTTTTTCTGCATGTTTAGATCCAACTTCCCCAGCACCATTTATTGGGCAGGTTCTTCTTCCCCCACCACATGGACTTAAGACCCTGCTGGAAAAATCGGTGGACAAGTTATGTGTGGGTTCATGCCTGGACATTCCATCCTATTCCATTGTTCCATGTGTCGACTGCTATACCAGCGGCAGTGTGTTGTGCTCACTGTAGCTGTGCAATTCACCTCACTCTCATGCAGTCCAACTCAGCTCAGAGCCTCCCTATGGGACAGAGTGGAATGTTCCTGGGGGTTTCCAAGCCTGTAAGTCTTCACAGGAGCAGACCGCCTCGTCTTTCTCCCAAAGATCAACTGGTGGTTTTGAACCACCGGACTTGTGCCTCGCAACCCACTATGCCACGAGGGCTATGTATGTTTTCAAATCAGGACATGTGAGTCCGCCTACTTTATCCTTCTCTTGCAGTGTTGCTTCAGCTAGTCGTGGACTCTGGCCCTCTGTGTAAAGTTGAGGGTTGGTTTTTCTGTTAGGCTCAGGGAGCGTGTGGTGGCAGACCGAGGGGAGTGGCTCTTACTGGGGCAGCCAGGACCTCACTTCCGCTTTACCCTTGCAGCCAGCTCTGGGAACGTCTCTGTGCAGGACGGCAGCGGTGTCCCCCTGAGCTCCACGTTCAGGCAAACGGAGGGCGGGCGGACAGGCCCCTACAAGGCTGCGGCTTTTGACCTGCAGCCCTGCGGTGATCTGCCCAGCCTGGAAGCCATCGGGGATGTGTCTCAGGCCTCGGAGATCCTGAACGCGTACCTGGTCAGGGTGGGTGACAAGGGCACCTGCTTATTAGACCCCAACTTCCAGGGCCTCTGCAACCCAGCCCTGTCAGCGGCTACAGAATACAGGTGGGTCTGATCAGCTGTGAGGGCAGCCTGGGGTGGGCACAAGGGCTTCTGTAAGGCTCTGTTGCTGCCACCTTGAAAGGTGGAACTGTTTAGGGACAAGAAGCCCCATTTTCATTGCCCGGGGCTCTGGCGGTGATGTAGTCCCAGTCTATGTGTCCCTGTGTCCCAGGCAAACCCTTCACTCTAGAGGACGGGGCTGGTCCACGAGGGGCAGACAGGCCCCTGAGCTGAAGCCCTGAGGACTATCTTCCTCACCTCAGAGGCCGAGTCATCTCCACACATAGTGCCTGAGGTTGCCCTCTGTGAGAAAGCACAGCGCATGGAGTCCTGGTGGCACAGTACTTAAGCACTCAGCTGCCGGCTGGAAGGTTGGTGGTTCAACCCCCCAGCCTATTTGCAAGAGAAAGATGAGGCAGTCTGCTCTCTATAAAGATTAAAAAAAAAAACCCCTCAAACTCACAGTCATGGAATCAATTCTGATTCATAACGACCAGATTGGGCAGCATGGAGCTGCCTCTGTGGCTTTCCCAGACGGCAGCTCTTCACAGGAGCGGAAAGCCTCGTCTTCCTCGCTCAGACTGGCTGGTGGTTTCAGACTGCCGTCCATGCACAACTCACCGTGCCACCGTGGTGGCCTGGGAAACCCAGCTCGGTCGCTTGAGGCTCCTGCATTTGAATTGCAACCCTTGTCCCAAGGCAGCGGGAGGGGGGAGGGTTTATTTCTGTGTTGTTGTTGAGGCCCTCATTAGCTACCAAGACTTGGGCATGGAATAAAAACCCACCCTCCAAACCCACTCCCATGGAGTTGATTCCAACTCAGCCCTCCTATCGGGCCAAGGAGAACTGCTCCCTGGGCTTTCCAAGACTACATCCGTGCGGGAGCAGACAGCCTCGTCATTCTCCCAGGGAGCGGCTGGGGGATTTGAACTGCTGCCCTGGCGGTGAGCAGCCCACTCTGTAACTCATGGATCCCCAGAGCCTCTCTGGCTGGGAAAGGGGGAAGGTAAAGATGCTAGGAGAATAAAAGTCTAATACTCAACAAACAGACACAGGCCCCCCCCCCCAGGCCCGCAGGCTATGATGGAGGTACAGGGACTCTGAGGAGAGAGGGGAGAGGTGGGCCCTGGTCCTGAAGGCTTCCTGGAGGAGGGGGTGGCTAGGCTGGGGAGAGGGTCCAGGTGTGCATGCGTGTGTGGCAGCCCATGCCAAGGTCCAGCATCGCCCTAGGGGTACCACCCTCCTTCCTCCCAGCTCCCCATGGCTGGGGCTAAGGGCAGAAGTCACCCCCACTCTGTCCCCTTCCAGGTTCAAGTACGCCCTGGTCAATATGTCCACTGGCTTGGTAGAGGACCAGACCCTCTGGTCAGATCCCATCCGTACCAGTCGCCGTAAGTGTCTGGGGGAAAGGAAGGCAGGGGCGGGGTGGGGGGCCAGCTGAGGAACAGGGGAAGGTGGGGGCGGTGCAGACGACATGGGGACAAAGACTCACAAAGCCAGGCATGGAACAGAACCCCAACAGAACCCTCAGCCCACTGGACCCCCATGTCAAATGCCCCTGGAGACAGCTCAGGCCAGAACTCCACCATTCTCCCTGCTGTGCTCTCTTCCCCGAGGAACCAGGCACTCCCCTGAGCAGGTGGGTGACTTGCGGGGGGGGACCTGGAGTCCAAGCCCACTGGGCCTTCCATTCTTTAGGACACACTGTCACCACCCCAACCACCCCACTGCCACTGTAACCTCTCCAAACACCCCGCAACACCCAGTCCTCCTGTGGGAAAGGCCGCCACAGAATGGAGACCAGAGGTGGCAAGGTGGAGGTGGAGGTGGGGGACAAGGCAGGGCCTGGATGGTATCCTTATTGTCCCTGCTGCGGCAGCAAACGCCCTGCCATGGAGTCATGCTCACTCACAGCGACACTGCTGCAGGACAGGGGAGAGCTGTTCCCGTGCATTTCCCGGACTGCACCCACCTCTCCCAGGAGGGGACAGCCCCTCGTTCTCCAGAGGACTGCCTGGGCTGAGAGTGGGGGTCGACTCGCTGGCAGAGGGTGACCTTACCCCTAGGTACCCATCTCGACCGGAGAAGAGCTCGTTCCTGATTCACATGTACTTAAAAAGACGCCCCCAGCTCAAACCCCCCCCCCCCCCCCCCCCCCCCCCCCCCCCCCCCCCCCGGAAGAGGCTCGCAGCACAGGCACCGCAGGGAGTGGGAGGCATACAGAACCAGAGACAGGAAGCCGGGTTCCCTGGTGCAGCCCTGAGGGGGCACTCTAGGGGCAGGCTGGGGTCTGGGGGCATGCCGGATCTTTGGGGAGTGACTGGGAAGTGTCTCCACACAGTCACCCCCTACTCGGCGATCGACACGTGGCCGGGCCGGCGGAGCGGAGGCATGATCGTCATCACGTCCATCCTGGGCTCCCTGCCCTTCTTCCTGCTCCTCGGGTTCACGGGCGCCATCATCCTCAGCTTCGTGTGAGCACCCCCTGCTGGGAGGGGCCCTGTCGCGGGGTGCGCCTTCCCTAGGACTTCCGGAGTCAAGGAGAGCCCTGCGGTGGGGAGGAGGGGGCCCTGGGCTCCTTCTACCTCCCAACTGTAGGGCTTCAGGGCCAAGCCATTCAGCTTCAAGGCCAAGGGTTCCATACCCAGACCCAGCCCTGTCACTTGCCAGCTGTGCAACTCTGAGTTTCTGACTCTCTCTGGGCCCCAGACTCCTCATCTGGAAAATGGGACAATAGTAAAGACTGCCCAGCCCGTATGGCTGAGAGCAGACTATAAACTGAGTAGAACTGCCCCGTTTGACTTTCTGATTCTCTTCAGGGCAGCAGAGAGCCGCCTCCCATGCCTCCTGAGGCGCGGCTGGTGGATTTGAACCACCGACCTTGTGGTTAGCAGCCCCACTCGTAACCCTCTGTGCCACCAACATGAACTTGATGGCAGTGAATTCTTTGAGTTCGCCTGCCCTGGGGGGTGGGGGAGGGGGGGCTTTGCAGCTCGAGAGAAGAGCCTGTGCCAGCTGAGGGCCAGGGGTGGCCCCCACAGCAAAGCAACTGGGAGCAAAAGGAAGTGGAGAGAAGTCATCACTGTGGGGGGTGCCAGCAGGGGAGGGAGGTGTCGGGGTGGGTGGTGAAGTTGGAAATCAGGTGGTTCTCTGAGAGTGAAGTTAATGAAAGCCACAAAGAACGGATGGGATTAGCTGGGCAGGGACCATGGGAACTCTTGTCCCTCCTCCTTTTGGACAATGCCTTCAGCCAGCATCGGACCCCCCCACCCCCCGACTCAGGGCACCCCACCTGTGTCAGAGGAGAACTGTGCTTCAGATGGTTTTATTTCTCTTTATTATTATTTTTTTTTGGTTTGTTTTTGGGCATCACTGCTCTCTGGTGGTGGGAGTAGGAGGCCCAGCCCCACTGCTGGAATTGAACCTCCATCCCAGTGGGCCGCAGTCCCGCGCACAACCACTACGCCACCGGGGCTCAGCCCTCTTTCTCTTTATTTATTTTTATTTATCTATTTTTAATGTTTTGCTTAGTGGTGGGTTTTAGACATAGGTTGCCAGGACTTTCTTCTGAGGCACCTCTGGATGGGCCCTGCTTTAGCATACAAAAACAACAACAACAACAACAACAACAAAACCAAACTCACAGCCACCATGTCCATTCCAACTCAAGGCGACCCTTTCGGACACCGTAGAACTGGCCCTGTGGGCTTCCCAGACGGTAACTCTTTATGGGAGTTGAAAGTCTTATCGATCTTCCTTGGAGTGACTGGTGGTTTTGAACGGCTGACCTTCTGGTTAGCAACTCAACTGGAAACTACCAGTAACCAGTTGCCACCGGCGATCCCACATCTCAGATGGACTTTAAGGAGCATACGTAGGAAGTCGAGAATAGGAAGAGACCCATGAAAGACAAAGACAATCTCCAGTGCCCACTGCCTGGGGACAAAGCTATTCACCGCTGCTGCCTAATGGCTAGAGGGAATTCAATGGAGGTTTGATCATGAGACTTTCTATTCTTGTAAAGGGTTCTAGTTTTCCAAACTCCCAGGGGCAGTTTAACTCTGTCCTATCAGATCTATAAAAGTCAGGATGGTGAGTTTGATGGCAGTGAGGGAGGGAGGGGGGGAGGGAGTCATAAAGGCAGCCCAACGATGACTCATTGGGCTGCAGTCTGCATGGTCGGGAGTTTGGAGCCACCAGCAGCCAAGAGGGGAAAAGACTGGACTTTCTATGCTTGCCAACAGTTACAGTCTGGGAGTCCCCCAAGGGGTCGCTAGGAGGCAGCCCTGCTCAATGGCGACGCACCTAGGACAGGGCAGAACTGCCCCTGCGGGTTTTCAAGACTACCTCTTGATAGAGGGAGACAGTTCCGTCTTTGCCCAGAGGAGCAGCTGGTCGTCCCAGACTCTTGACCTCATGGCCAGCAGCCCAATACATAGCCACTGTGCTGTCAGGAGCCCTTTTAGCACACATAACTCACCTCCAGCCTTTGGGTCTCAGCCCTGCCTGTAACCGGTTGCACCGCCTGGGACTCCCGTCGGGCCCTGGAGGCTCCTGTTACCTGAGCTTCTCCAGCTCCAGTTCTGTCCCAGCTGCACCCACCCTCCCATATTCCCCACAGCCCCGTCCCCTTTCCCTGTTTGTAGTCTTGGGATGCCACCTGGACAGGTTCTCTGGGTTCTGCGCTCTAGGACTCCTTCCCCTGGCTTCCACCTTGAACTGTGTGGCTAACAGAGACGCTCCACCAGGGGGCGCCTCGCACCGCCAGGCAGTTGGGTTCCTGGAGTGCGGGGCGGGGCGGCCGCTCTAGGGGACCACTTCCCCTCTCTATGAGCTCTGGGGAAGGGCCTGGGTCCAGTTTGGGCCCCTCGTGGCACCGTGGTTGGTGAAGCACCCGGCTGCTACGTGAGAGGTCAGCAGTTCAAAGCCACCGGCGGCTCCGAGGGGGAGAGAGGTGGCCGCTTGCTCCCGTGGAAGCCCCGGGGGGCCGTTCCGTTCTGTCCTCTGGGTCGGGAGCCGATGATGCAAAGGCCGTGGGGGGTTCCTCTTTGGGACATCCAAGGGCGTGGCCCGGGTCTGCCCTCCACGCATGCGTCATTCTCCATGCCTCGACTGGCTGGTCTTTTTCGATCTCAAAGGTGATTGGTTTAAAACGCACCCTACACCGATCCATCCCACAGCCACGGAGTCGGATCCGGCCCAGAGGGACCCGGTAGGACGGGGAAGAACTTTCCGAGGCTGTAACTCTTCGGGGAGGTCCACAGCCTCGTCTTTCTCCCACAGGGCGGCTGGGGGTTTCGAACCGCTGGCCTGTCAGTTAGCAGCCCAGCGCGCAATCCTCTGCGCCACCAGGGCTCCTCAGATGAGAGCTTCTTGTGGGCCATCTCCTCCATTCGGACTCATAGCAACCCTGCCCGGCTCGCAGGGATTCCCGCGCTGGCTCTCCGCAGGAGAGGAGCCCGCTGCCAGCCTTTCCTCTGGGGGCGGCTGGTGGACTGGCCTTTTGGTGCTCGGTGGAGCGTTGTGATTGCGACCACGGTGCTGCCCGGCCGCCGCCTTTCACAGAAGGACGTTGCTCCCCATGAATTCTGACTCGTAGAGACCTTCCGTGACGGTGTGGGCTCCTTCACAGGCTTAGGGTTTAGGACACGTGTGTGTGTGTGTGGGGGGGGGGCATAATTAACTCCTGACACTCCCATACACTCTCCGTCTGTGGGGGTGAGTGACCGTCTCTTCAGGGTGTGGCACCCGTCAATGCTCCATAGAAGGCATACCTAAGACATGAATCTGTGAAAGTCTTAAGTGTGAGGCCCGCCCCTTTGTCTGGGGAGGGGCTTGGTTGGCGCTGCCCCCCCCTCCTCACCCCCCATCGTAACGCTGGCTCTCTTCATCCCTCGGCCAGGGACATGGGGAACCCTGATGGTGAACTGACCCACGACTCCCAGATCACGCAGGAGACGGTCCCCAAGTCCCTAGGGGCCACGGAGCCTTCGTACTCGTCGGTGAACCGGGGCCCCGCCCTGGACAGGGCCGAGGTGTATGCCAGCAAACTGCAGGACTGAGCTGAGTCCCCTGTCCGGCCCGAGGTGAAGCCGCGCCGCTGCGTCCACGCCAGGAAACCGGTCAATAAAAGCTTCCTGTGACTGTGCATTTGCAAAGATGCGAGAACGAATGAGCGAATGTGTGATCGGATGAAGGAGGGAAGGAAGGAGGTGACGGCCCCTGCAGCGGTGGCCATCTTGCTCGGAAGGATGGGGCTGTCTGCTGCCTTGGGAACCCTGGCATGATGGGAGGGAAGGACACGCCCCCTCCCCTGCCCCGCCCACATGGTCAGATGTGATTGGTCCGTTGGGATCCGGAAGGTTTTGATTTTCAGAAGGCGGTGGCCAGGTCTTTCTTCCTAGCCTGCCCCAGGCAGGGAGCTGTGCGCAGATTCTCATCAGCTGGCACACCTCCACGGACTGGCAGGTGGCGGCTGCAGCTGGCGCCCACTGACCAGGAATTGAACCCTGCAGGAACTCTGCCAAGGGAGCATCGCTGCCCTGGGTGTGGGTGGGAGGGGCAGGGAGCCCCCGAGCTGGGATGCCGTCAGGACCGTGACGCGGCATTGCTGACTGGAGCCCCCGGAGGACCCCAGGCCAGCAGCGAGTCAAGGCAACACATACAGCGAAGATCGAGGCCCCGAGTTCACTCTGTCTGTGGACCCGGCAATCTCTGGGTTCTAGAGACTTCCCCACCCCGAAGAATCATGTGCCCGGATTGAAAAATAGGACCCGCCGGCTACCTGAGGAGCCCGGCTGATGTCGTGGTGACAGGGTGGCTGCTAACTGCAGGGTCAGCGGTTTGAAACCACCAGCCGCTCTCTGGGAGAAAGATGGGGCCTTTCTACTTAAACAGCTACAGTCGCCGACGCCGGCAGGGGCAGCTCTGTCCTATCTGATGGGTCACTAAGAGTTGGCGGCGACTCGATGGCAGGGAGGTGGCCTGACCCCCTGCCAGCAGCCACTGTCCCATTCTAGTCAGGCAGCGTCCACCTCTTCTCTGGGTCCCGCCCTCTTTGCATGGACTGCCCCAGGAAACGCATTGCCTGGAGGCCACTCTGAGTCACAGGAACCCCACAGGGCAGGGGTGGACTGTCCCAGCAGGTCCCCATCCTCCAACTGGGTGGCTAGTGGATTCCAAGGTCCACCTAACCCTGACTCGACCTGGGCTTCTGAGAAGCTGACCTCCCAGGAAAGGAGCCGCCGGGGCCCTTGTTTGAGAGGTAAAAGCCAGTGGACCAGGGCTGAGCCCTGGTGGCGTAGTGGTTGTGCACGGGACTGCGGCCCACTGGGATGGAGGTTCAATTCCAGCTCACAGGAGCAAAGGCTGGACCTCCTACTCCCACCACCAGAGGGCAGTGATGCCTAAAAAAAAAAGTCAGTGGACCAGGCTGACTGACCAGAGATGTGGGGCCCTGTGTGAGTGAGCAGCCGGACACCCTCCCCAGCCACCTGCACGCAGGACTCGCAGCCAGTGGGGACATACCAGTGGGGACCAGCCTCCCAGCGTGTCCATCCATCCCTGTGTCCCCGGTGTGCATGCAGCAGCTCTCGTGAGTGGAACACCAGCTTTAAGGGGCAGCACTGGCTGACGGATCCCCTCCCTGCCAGGCGACCTAGTCCATCTAGTCTCCAAGAGCTTCCAGGCCAGAACCATCGCCAGTGGCCGCCGCTGCTAGGTGCCATGAGTCTTTTCCGACTCCTGGTGGCCCCGTGACCTGCAGCCACCTGCTGTACCCTCACCGCTGTTCCTGGGTTGGCGCCCGGCGACTCTCCCTCTCCGCAGGGTCCCCCTCTTCTTCGCTGCCTTTTCACTTCACCAAATGCGAGGTCCTGCTCTCTCGTGACAGCACGGCCAAAGAACGGGAGGCGAAGCCGTGCCTTCCCTGTGCCCGCCCTGGTGCGTTCTGGCCCTGCCGCTTCCAAGATGCAGCCCCCGGTCCGTTTGGTTGTGGTACTTTGCATATTTGTTGCCAACATCATCATTCAAAGACACATTATTCAGTGCCCCCCTTATTCCGTGTCCAGCCTGTGAGGCCATTGAAGAGATCATGGCTTGGGTCCTTAAAGTGACCTCGTTTTTCAACACTCGAGAGAGAGGTCTTGTGCAGCAGACTGACCTAAGGCGGTACGTGCAGCAGACTGACCCAAGGCGGTACGCCCTGTGCCCTGTCGACTGCTGCTTCCATGAGCGCTGATGGTGGATCCCAGCAAGACTCAATGTCAATACCATGAGGGAAGGGGGCTAAGGAGCCCCCCCAATTGTGGCCAGTCTGTCCCGACCTATTGCCCCACCTGGGCTTCTGCTTAAAGGACCAACCACTGTCATTTAGTCCACCTTGACTACCGTGACCCTCTAGGACAGGATAGACCTGCTCCCATGGGTTTTGGAGTCTGTAACTTTTTTTCCCTTTCCAGTCTTATTGGCACAGAAGCCACCATACAGTTCAATCATTCAATCATTTCAAGAAGAATTGTCCAATCATTACCACAATCCGTTTCAGAACTTTTCATTCTTTTTCCCCTCCCCATGATTAATTCACCTTTAAAATGAGTTCTAGTGCTCATCACATTCAGTTCTAGGGCTCCCTCCCTGTCCCACCTTCATTGTTTACTCCCCAAATCCCCTCTGCCCCCCACCCCACTACATCCCCTACAAACCCTCGTGTCAGTTATCATGTGTAGGCATCCACTCACTCCTGTGCTTCACAAACTGGTCCACTCAGGAAAACAAGAAAGAGGAGAGGAGGGCTGAGCCCCGGTGGCGTAGTGGATGTGCGCGGGACTGCGGCCCACTGGGTTGGAGGTTCAATTCCAGCTCCAGGGAGCAAAGGCTGGGCCTCCTACTCCCACCACCTGAGGGCAGTGATGGCTAAAAAAGAAAAAAGAAAGAGGAGAGGGCTGAGCCCCGGTGGTGTAGTGGTTGTGCGCGGGACTGCGGCCCACTGGGATGGAGGTTCGATTCCAGCTCCAGGGAGCAAAGGCTGGGCCTCTTACTCCCACCACCTGAGGGCAGTGATACCCAAAAAAACCAAAAAACAAACAAACAAAAAACAAAAAGAAAGAGGAGAAATGAAATGAGGTGGCCAGGATAAAGCAATCATGATTTAAAGACAAAGATACCAACAATGGACAAGAAAGAAAAAACCTCTATCAATATTTTAAAAGCCCAGGAAGGAATTTTTGTCACGAAACAGGTAAGAAATCTTTGCACCTGTAACAAATTCAGGTTGGGTCTAGACGAGGGAGGTCAACTGGCCAAGTATCAAGTTTGATCCAGCATAATTAGGATGACAATGATCTACGTTTATAGTAAGACTGTTCCAGACCTTTGCCTGTGGCTGGAGGTGAATCCGCCAGCGTCTCAGCTCTCACTGCCCTCCGCCGCCTTCCACAAATTGGGTGTTCACAATTTTAGCTCTGCTGCTCTTCCTTTTGTCACATTTAAACTTGGTTATTGTCAACTTGGGCTCACACAAGCCGGTGTGCTTCTTCCATGTGGACTTGGTAGACTCCTCATTTAGAAGACTGCTCATTTGAATACAAACCTTTAAGACCCCAGATGCTATTTTGATTGATAGCCAGGCACCACCTGCTTTCTTCACCACACTTTTCTGTAGGCCCCTTATCTTCACTGATAATTTCATGAAGGCAGGTGTCGAGCAGGCCACGGTATCAGAACTGACTCTTCTTGGGTTGAGGCAGAGTTAAGTAGGAGTCCAGAACCCATCTGCGTCAGACTGAAAATCTTGATGGGAGGAGAAAACCCCATCTTTCTGCCTCACATCGGCAGGTGCTTTCGAACTGGGGACCTTGTGGACGGCAGTCCAACATATAACTGCTTCTCTACCAAAGCTCCTGTTAGGGGACAAAATCTGATCCCCAGAGACTCGTTCATTAAATCAGACACCTCTCATTGACAGTGAGTTGATTCTGACTCACAGCGACCTGGTACTCTAGGATAGGGTAGGCCTGCCTCTGTGGATTTCCTGAGACTGTAAATATTTGATTTTAAAAAATCATTTTATCAGGAGGCTCTTACAGTTCTCATAGTGATCCAAACATGGCTTGAGTGGAGCACATTTGTTCATGTAGCCCTTATCCTTTTCAAAACAACTTCTTTCTACTTGAGCTCTTGGTATCAGTTTCTCATTTTTGTTTTCCCTTCTCCACCCTCCCTCCCTCAGGAACCCTTGACAATTTACAAGCTATTCTTTTCATAGCTTACTCTGATCGCTGTCTCTCTTTACCTCGTTTCTGCTGTTCATCTTCACCTCCGGGGTCTGGGGTGGGGTGGGGTGGAGGGACAGTTACACATCCACCATTGTGATCAGCTCCCCTTTTCCCCCTCCACCTCCCCCCTACGTTCTTGATATTGCTACTCCCATTATTGCTCCTGAGGGACTTCTCTGTCCTGAATTCCCTGTGTTGGGAGCGCTTATCTGCATCAGTGTGCATGCTCTGATCTAGCTGGATTTGTAAGGGAGAACTGGGGTCATGATAGTGAGGGTGGGGAGGAAAGAACTAGAGGAATGTTGTATATTTAATTGGTGCTGTACTGCACCTTCCTTGTGAACCTTCTGTGAGAGGACGTTCAATTGTCTACAGATGGCCTTTGGGTGTCCACTCCTATCAGAAGAAGCCAGCTTCTGATACATACATTATGGGTTCAATAGAAGCAGTTCTTTGTTTTGGGGGGAGGGGCATCACTGCCCTCTGGTGGGAGTAGGAGCCCCAGCCTTGCTCCTGGAGAGCTGCTGCTGGATTTGAACTGCCAACCCAGTGGGCCGCAGTCCCGCACACAACCACTACGCCATCAGGGCTCAGCCCTCCATAGAAGCAGTTGTACAGTGATAATTATTAGTTATTATTTTTTTTATTAGTTATTATTATTAGGGAGAAAATGCCCCGCACAAGTCACTGACCCACGGATCTGAGTGAAACAAAGCGAAGTTTATTAGAGCAAGCAAAGAGAAGGTAGGGGTAGAGACGAGTTGGAACCCGGGCTACAGCATGACCACGCAGGATCAAACTGAAGCCCCAACTCCAATTGCTCAGGGGTTTTATAGAGTTTACAAACTTGGGAATTTTTACAAAAGAATTACATTTGGTGTTTACGGATATCAAAGGAGGGGAAGGACATGATGTAATGCTTTGATCTTATCACTATCTTTACAGAGCAGACAGCTAATGTTTACTATCTCTACGGAGCAGACAGCTAATGTTTACAATCTTTACAGAACAGACAACAAATGTTTACTATCTTTACAGAGCAGACATTGCCATTAAACTTCTCCTGTTTACAGGATACTTTGGTCAGCTTATGCAGAGTCACTATGACTAGTGAGCTTTGAAGACAAAATGGAGTTTGTTAAGTTACACTGTTACAATTATAATAAAATTATAGAGAGCATGAGCGAGAGAGAAATAAGAGTCAGACACATTTCACATCAGGGTAGCATGCTCACCTCCGCCAATTGAGTGGTCCACGTGGAGAGAGAGAGAGCGAACTTTATTTTTTCCCGTTTAAATAACCTTATGAGGGAAACATGAGCTTTGTCTTCACTGGTCAGGACATGTCACAAGAGGGGCCTGTCTTAAGAGCTACATGGTGACAAGGGGAGTGGTCTTAGGGAGAGAAGGATGTGATAAGTGAAGACCTCAGATTCCTGGAGGTGGATAAGCAGGTCTGCCTGGTTAGGGGCCATTGACAGGAGCTCTTGAACCCCGCCCACAGACTTCAAGGAAAGGGAACCATTATCTAAACAAGAGGGGAGTCAGCTTTATTGTGAGACACACAAAGGTCTCAGATAACTGGGAGTTTCAGGAAGAATAACTAACTTAGCTTCCACACCAAATGCTGGTAAATAGTTTGCTTAATATTTTGGAGTATGTAATTGTGGAAAAGTCCTGTCTTCATCCCACACTTCATCCCCTTCCTGTTTGCATGGAAATAATTGTTTGTTCAGGGTCTTCTGATACCTGATCCCATGGACACCTTATGATCACACACGCTGGTGTGCATCGTCCATGTGGACCTTGTTGCTTCCCAGCAAGATGCCTGCTTGTTTATTTTCAAGCCTTGAAGGCCCCAGACACTATATCTTTTAATAGCCGGGCACCATCAGCTTTCTTCACCACATTTGCTTATGTACCCATTTTTTCTTCAGCAATTGTGTAGGAAAAGTGAGTGTCACAGAATGCTGGATTATTAAAACAAAGTGTTCTTGTGTTGATGGAGTACTTGACTAGAGGCCCAATGTCTGTCTGCTACCTTAGTACTCAGCCTATAAATACATGTACATAGACCTGCACTCCTATCATTATATATAAATATGTTTACATATGTATGTGCCTGCATTTGTGCCTCTATAAATGTTTTTTTGTTTTTTTTTGGGGGGGGGACATCACTGCCCTCAGGTGGTGGGAGTAGGAGGCCCAGCCTTTGCTCCGTGGAGCTGGAAACAAACCTCCATTCCAGTGGGCCGCAGTCCCGCGCACAACCACTACACCACCGGGGCTCAGCCCAATAAATGTCTTTTTCCTCCTAGTTTTTTTTCTCTATTTCCTTTATTTTCCTTCTGTGCTACAATCCTGTTCAACCTTCATTCAGCTCTCGGCTATAATGCACTTGATCAAACCCTACCAGGAAGTCTACACACCCTCCACCATCGATTTTAGATCATTTGTTGTTCCCCTGTCCCTGAGTTTGTTGGCTCTCCCCTTCCTTTCCCCCATCTCCCCCTCTCCCATATCCCCTGTCCCATTGTTTTTTCCTCTGGATTGTTTATCCTGCATATCTTATATAAATAGACATGAAAAAACAAACAACAAAAAAAGTCTATAAATAGTTAAGGTCTGTCTGTTGACCTTTATAAATGTTTCCTGATTGAGTCTAATAAGGTGCCAAACCTTGCCCTCAAAGTCTATTTTTTTTGGGGGGGGGGCATTACAGCCCTCTCATGGGAGGCCCAGCTTTGCTGTTGCTGGATTTGAACCGCCAAGTCAAAGGACTGCAGTCCTGGACGCAACCACTACGCCACCGAGCCACTTTGAGCCACTGAGCCACTTTGAGGGCTCAGCCCCTCAAAGTCTATTTTTGGGATTCCTTAGGGACTTCATTCCTCTACCTCTATCCCCCGTGCTGCTCTGTGGGGTCAGACACAGTTCCCACACTGCTCTCCAGTGTCATCCCCCATAGCACTATGGGTCAGTGAGGAGATGCTGTGAGACTGTCAATCCTTCCTGGGTAGACAGCCTCCTCTTTCTGTCACAGGGTGGCTAGTCCTTTAGAGCTGGCTGTTGGCAGCCCAGTGCTTAACCTACTACACTGAGACAGACAGAGAGAGACAGAGACGGAGAGAGAGAGAGAGAAGGACATCTTGTTTGGTAGAGTGGAGGGGCAGGGAGAAAGAGGAAGACTCTCAGTAAAATAGATTAACACAGCGGCTGCCACGATGGGGTCGCACATATGGTCGATTATGAGGGCGGTGCAGGATTGGCTATGTTTTGCTTTGCTGCATGTCGGGTCTCTGTGAGTTGAAGGGACTCAGTGGTACCTAACAATGACAGGCAGGACAAAGACATCATCCAGATGAGGGAGACCACCCGCCTGGGACCAGATGAGGGGTGCTGTCATAAAGTCATCAATACGTCACAGTCACAAGAGGGAGACACCCCAGCTGGGACATCTACACTCTTCTAAATGGGAAAGCTTACAAGATAGGCTCTGGGCCCTCAGACCAAGGCAGTCATGATATTAGTCATGGTCACATGGACCTAATATCCAAATATTCCATCCAGGGTACACCCAAGTAAGTCCCTGTAGGCTGGGCTGAGCTGACCCCACCCCCTAGCCCTCTAGGTGAGGGGTAGCTATCCATTCTCCACCTGGGCTCTGCCCAAGGGCAGAGTTGTTCCCATTACAGGCCAATGGTCAGAAAGACTTCAAAGGAGGCTGAGTCTGCAGGAAAAATCAAAATGGACTAAGGGCTTTCACAGCACATGTCAGCTTCAGCAACTCCGATCCTTTCTTTTCCATGTGTTGAAAAGCCAGGATGTCTCTTGAGGACTAAAGTGCTTCGACTGCCTCCTATGCGTGGGAAAATTAGACCTTGAGTCCTACTCCCCCCAGGGCAGTGATGCCAACGGGAGAAAGAAAAAGGGAATTAGGCCTGGAGTAAGGAAGTCCGGGGAAGTACCAACGCATTTGAACGAGGGTGCCAGTGAAGAGCATAAACACTCTCAGTCCCAGAACTGCCCAAAGAACAGAGGCGTCTTTGCAGACGCAGTCAGAACGCTCCTGAGAGGCAAGGAGGGTGAGACTGCCTCCACAGACTTTGGACATGTTGTCAGGAGAGACCTGTCCCTGGAGCAGGACATCATGTCACCTTGGTAGGTAACAGGGAGGAGCAGCAAGAGAGAGGAAGGCCCTGAGCAAGATGAACTGACATGGTGGCTGCAGCCCGACGACTGTGAGGGTGGCACAGGAACGGGGCCTTGTCTCGTGCTCTGGTGCACAGGGCTGCCGTGGGTGGGAAAGGCTTCCACTGCACATACCGACCCCGGCCTCGTGCTGCCGCAGCAGACCTGTGGTTGTTAAGGGCCATGGAGTTGGTGCACGACAATGAGAGAGGTTGCATCATCCTCACCATGGTTCCTGTGCCTGAGATGAGTGATGAAGCCATTCTGTCAACTGAGCTCCAAAGGCCTGAGGTGTCACTGCCTTTCCGCTGTAGCAGACACGATGTCCTTCTCCGGGAATGGTCTCTCCCAACAACACGTCCAAACGCAAGACAAAGAAATATCTTGCCATCTTTCCCTCTGAGAAGAACCCTGGCCTTACTTTTTCAAATATAGGTCAGTTTTTCCTTCTAGCAGTCCCTGGTATGACCTACATTCTCCTCCAGCACCACCATCTAAGTGCATGGAATCTTCTTCGTTCTTCCTCACTCGATGCCCAACTTTCACATGCACCTGCTGCCAGGGAGCATGCCGCGGCTTGGGTCAGGAGTCCCTTAGTCCTCAAAGTAAGATCCTGGCTCTTTGATTCTCGACATAGGTTTTGTGCAGCAGATTGACTTCATGCGATAGTGTCTTTTGAGCGCTTGACGGCTGCCTCCATGAGCATTGGTTGTGAATCCAAGCCAGAAAAAAAATACTTGACAACTTCAAACTTTTCTCTATTTCCATTATGGTACCTATTGGTCCAGGTGTGAGGATTTGGGTCTTCCTTACATTGAGTGTAATTCACACTGAAGGCTACCATCTTTGATCTTTATCAGCAAGCGCTTCAGGTCCTCCTCACTGTAGACAAGAAAGGTTGTGTCATCTGCAAATCTCAGATTGTTAATGAGCCTCCAATCATGATGCCACATTCTTCTTCATAGTCTCTGATGATTTGCTTAGCAAACCTTGTTCTGTCCACACAACTGCCTCTTGATCCAGGTCCAAGTTCTCCATGAGCCCAGTGAAGTATTATGGAATTCCCATTCTTCTCAAGGTGATACACAGTTTATGATGGTGGATGCCTTTGCATAAGCAATAAAACACAAGTAAACATCTTTCTGGTAATCTTTGCCTTTTGCCAAACTCCATCTGACATCAGGAATGCTATCCCTTGTTCCACGTCCTCTTCTGAATCCAACCTGAACCTCTGGCAGTTCCCTGTCAATGGACTGCTGCAACCAGTATATTGCTGTTGTTGGGTGATCTTAAGAAAAATTATTGCAGCCATATTAATGATACAGTTCTATTGCTTGCGCACTTTTTCTTTGGGATGACCACAAATATGGATCTCTACCAGTCCATGGGCCAAGTAGCTGACTTCCAAATCTCCTGGCATAGACGAGGGAGTGCTTCCAGTGCTTCTTCAGCTTTCTGAAACATTTCAGTGGGTTTTCCACCAATTGTATCAGCAAACCTAGTGCTCAGAATTTAAGTTCTAACACACGCTCACTCAGAAGAGACTAGGTTAGGACATACACTATGCTGGTAATGTTTATTAGCAAAGATTCCATTCCCACATGGGATTAGACCCACTGGTAGAGAAGTCAGAACTGCCACACTGTTGTTTCTCTGACTGGGTGCCCTGGATGGAGAAGTGCCCCAGGGGATTCCCTAGGCTGTGGTGGGCCAGGGGACTAAGTGTGGAGTTGCTAATTGGAAGGGTGATGGTGTGAATCCATGGGCTGCTTCATGGAAGGAAGATGAGACGATGTGCTTCCATAGAGGAGTAAAGCTTTCTGTGTGATCCAAGGATGACACAGAACACAATCCAAATCCAAAGGAGAGGAGAGGATAAGCCTTGATGTGCAGAGGTTATGGATGACAGTGTGAGCCCAGAACCCATTTTCAGGGTCCCTACGTGGAGTCTGTCTCTGGTGAATCCCCTCTGATCACAGTCAAGGGATGGGTAACTGACCTTGATATCAGTCGGAGAGTATCATAATGGCACATGTAATTAGGCTAAAATGTAATGCCTGATCATTCGATCTCCCTTAAATTTGTTCTACTCTTTAATATTTCCTGTTTGTTGGTTGGTGTTCTCTTCTCAATTGAGATTTTCTCCTCTGGTTTATTTTGTTACGATTGTTGGTCCTTTATTTAAAAATTTTTGCTTACATCCAGGGGAGCTAAATCTATAGCAACAGTTACTGGATTAATGGCAGGACCTGGGGAGCTAAGAATGAGGACGAGAAGGAAGATACTGCTATAGAGTGGGTTGTCGTGAAGATTATACAGCGCTTTTTAATAGGATTAAACTGTGGAAGTGTGTGATGGGTGAGCTATATGTCAGTGGATTTTTTTTTAAAGGATGTACAGTCTTAGAGACTCCAAAGGGCTGGTCTGCTCTGTCCTCCTGGGCCGTGGTGATTTGGAGTTGACTGTACAACAGTTTGATTTTTCCAGCTTAGAATCTTTATGAGGAGAGAGCCCTGGTGGCACGGTGGCTAAAGTGCTTGCCTGCCAATCAGTGGGCTGAAGGATGGAAATCTTGTGGCACTCAGGGGAAGAAGGATGGAGACGAGAACCCCACATCCACTGCCATCGGGTTGACTCTCCTTGGAGGGACCTCTCTGAGGGTCTCTTTATGGGAGCAGATGACTTCTACTTTCTCCATGGGGGTTTGAACTTTTGACTTTGTAGCCAGCAGCCCACTGTCTCCCCACCAGGGATACACACCAGAGAGGACAACCTTGGAGAGGCTATGGTAAAGTGACCAGAATTTAAGCGGGACACCATTGACTGGGGGAGATTCTTGATTAAAAATTTGGTCTACATGGTGCAACAAACATGTTCATAGAAAGCAAAAATAGTATTGTAATATATTTAATTTTAAAACTCCGCAAGACGTGGGACAAAAGTGGGACGTCTGGTCACCTTACTCTATGGTGCGGTGCTGGAGTGTCCTGTAGGGTCTTGGCTCCACTGCAATGAGTTTGGCTAATCTTTCTGGGACCAGATCATCGGGTCTTTCTCTCGCAGATTATTGGGGGGCATCGCCGACCTTTTAGTCAGCAGCCAGGTGTGTAATTGTTTCACCACTGAAAAACAAAAGAAAAACTCACTGCCGTGAAATTGATTCTGCCATCACAGACGTATTCCACAGGGTTTCTGAGACTGTGAATCTTTTGGTTGGGGTAAAAAGAAAAACTCTCTAGCACCAATGAAGTGAAGATTTGCAGAACAGTCCACGGTTTTATATGGGAACCTTTCAAGGAGCAGACAACCCCGTTGTTCTCCCTTAGGGTGGCTCATGGGTTTGAACCAGTGACCTTGTGGTTAGCAGCTCAACACTGTACCCACGGTGCCACCAGGGCTCCTTTCTTTTGTTGCAGACTCGGAGGCAGTCAACCGCAACAATTTCTTTTTTTTTTGTTTTTTTTGGGGGGCATCACTGCCCTCTGGTGGTGGGAGTAGGAGGCCCAGCCTTTGCTCCGTGAAGCTGAAATTGAACCTCCATCCCAGTGGACCGCAGTCCCGCGCACAACCACTACGCCACTAGGGCTCAGCCCAACCACAACAATTTCAAGTGTGTATTTGTCCTGCAATGACACTAGTAGCAATTCTGTGATCGGCTACATGGATAGACATGCAAGCTGAATGGGGGTGAGCACGCATGAGATTACAATCATGAGAACCTCCTTCGATGGAGGATATTTCTGCATATGCATTTACAGGTGCTTCAAAGACAACCATGAACAGATGTGTAGTGTAGGCCACATGGGGGGCAAAGTGATGGGCATGCCTTAACCAATGACCCGATAACCTCAGGGAACGAGTTACGGGTCCTGGAGGCTCAGGTCACGGTCCTAGGGGACACAAAGACATCATTCTCCCTCTTACTTTGGTGATGAAGGACAGGGGTCTTATATCTGAGGAAGGCCTGCCTCTGATCCATACATCCCGGTCCGATAGGCGCAGTTGTACAGCGGTAATTGTTATTTATTGTATTAAAGTTACAGAGAGCACACAACAGAGAGAAATCGTAAGTCAGTCACGTTTCCTGGTAGCATCCTTGTCTCCACCAGTTGGGTGGTCCACATGGAGAGACAGCGAGTGGGAAGGGATTACATGAGGGAGAGAGCGGAGAGTGTCAGGTGCTGAGGGGGCTGGAGAGAGGCAGGAGAGAGAGAGGAGGAGAGAGAGCCTCTGTCCTATGTCCAATCCATATATACCCTTTGAAGCCATGCTAGGCCCCTAGCTACTGGTAAGGACATACGTCACAGGAAGGGGCTGTGCCATATGCACACATTTTAGGAAAGGGAGGTATGGGGTCTCATATGACAAGACCAGACCCCAGACTCCTGCATGTGGCTCAACAGGCTACACTAGAGATCACTAACAGCAGCACGTGCATCCGTCCCTAGGCTTCAAGGGAAGCAGACCATCATCCTTGATTGTTTTTTTTTTTTTTGGGGGGGGGCATCACTGCATCACTGCTCTCCGGTGGTGGGAGTAGGAGGCTCAGCCCCACTGCTGGAATTGAACCTCCGTCCCAGTGGGCCACAGTCCCGCGCACAACCACTATGCCACCGGGGCTCAGCCCTATTTCGGAGTATATAATTGTGGAAAAGTCTTGTCTTTGTCCCACAGTCCTTTTTTTTGTCATCACTGCCCTCTAGTGGAAGTAGGAGGCCCAGCCTTGCTCCTGGAGAGCTGCTGCTGGATTTGAACCGCCAACCCTGTGGGCTGCAGTCCTGCACACAACCACTTTGCCACTGGGGCTCAGTCCTCAGTCTTAAAGTGACCAGACATCCCGCTTTTTAACAATTTAACAACGTCCTAAAATTAAAATTAAATATTTTAAAATTAAAATAAATATATTCCAATACTATTTTTGCATTCTATGAACTTTTTTTTTTTTTTTTGGCATCACTGCCCTCAGGTGGTGGGAGTAGGAGGCCCAGCCTTTGCTCTTGGGAGCCGGAATTGAACCTCCATCCCAGTGGGCTGCAGTCCCTCGAACAACCACTATGCCACCGGGGCTCAGCCCCTCTATGAACATTTTTGTGGCTCCATTTAGTCCAAATCTTTAATCAAGGACCCCACCCCCACCCCTGGTCAATGGTGTCCCGCTGAAAATCTGGTCACTTTATCTTAAAAGCCTGAGTGGCCCTCGTAGCGTCACTATCAGTTTTTCCCCATCTGGAGCAAAGACAAGCAGAGATACCAGGAAACAGTTTGTCCAAAGGATGATGGAACCCCACAAACCTCAGCCTCTGTGGCCCTGACCCAACCAAACCCAGGACCGCTGAGCCCCTTCTGAGTCACATGGGCCCTAGATAGGGAGTCCCGGGCTGTGACTCTCCAGTGAAACCACGCAGCCTCATCTCGCTCCTGCAGAGCCTGTGATTTCCATCGGCAAGTGTTGCAATTCCTCCCTGTTATCAGCACTGCGAGGTTGAGTCAGCTGCGTGCCTGCCACAGGTTGTGAATTAGCCTTCCTCCAGCGGCCAAGCCCAGCTAGAGCACCTTCCTGTCCTCCAGCTTCTCAGACCACTGGCTCAGCCTGCTGCCTGAGCCAGCATGGCGAGATGAGAGAACCCCAGGCTCAATCTGGTAACTTGAAGCCGGGCAGCACCCGTCCCTTTGCTTCTTGGTCCGCGTCCAGGTCCTGCACACGCATAATGGCGTGTTCCAGAATTGCCCAACTTCTCAACGTGATCCACAGCGGAATTCCCTCGCTTCGTTAATAAAACACAAATGAATATTTTCTGTTCTCCCATGAGCAGAACAGCAGAGCCGGAAAACAGTTGAGCAAAAGATTCATCTGATATCAATAATGATAACTGATGCCGGGAATTTCTGGCCGCTTCCTGGTCAGTGAACAAGCCCCCAGGAGGTAGGTGGGCACTCTTTAGAACAATCCTCCAGAGAGGATTATTCTAATTAGCATCACCTCTCTGGAGAATTGTTCTAATTTGCCCTGGAGCAGAGCTCTGGAACAGGGAGGGACAGGAGCGAAGGCTAGCCCAGGGAGGAGGAGTCGCCAAACAAAATGTGGATGCACTATAGATAGAAACGCCGACCTGTTCGTCAAAAACAAAAAGCAATCCGCGCTCTCAGCTTTCACCCAAATCACAATTGCCTTAAAAAAGAAGTGTATACTGGTGAACTTCCACTTATGTGCACGGTGCCAGAGTTTTAATTTCTGAGCATCAAGTTTGCAAAAGGCCATGACTAACCCTGGCGGTCCAAAATACATTTCTGAGGTTTCACAGAAATCCAGTCTCCGTGGAGTCCCTCCTGACCCCCAGGAACCCGTAGGATAAATAACTTGGCCCTCAGGCAGAGTGCAGTGAGAGAGAGAGAGCCGATTACAGGGAGGAACCGTTCCTGGGAGAAGCCACACAGCCTGCAGGGATTTTGCCTGGGCATGACTTTAGTGGAATTTGAAGTGCTATGCGAGACCTGGTGGTGTTGTGGTTACTTGGGCTGAAAAAGTCAGGGGTTGAAAAGCCCCAGCTGCTTCTGGGGAGGAAGAGGACTTTTTACTCTCTTAAGGAGTTACAGTCTGGGAGACCCCCAGGAGCAGTAAGTACTACCACCCCACAGGGGCCCCACGGGTCAGGATTGACCTCGGGGCAGTGAGTTTGGGTTTGGGGGAGGGCTAGGGTCTCATGGTCATGAGTCGTCTCCTGACTGCCTCCGTCTGGGGACCCCAGACCAGTCTCACAAGCTCTTTTCTGTCCCACAGAGGCCCTGTCCCAGTCTGGCTCCTGCACCCGCTTCTCTGGCTCCCCCGTGACTGCCACGTATCGGATCTGCCTCCAACCTTGCTTATGTGAGTTTCCCTTTGCCCTCCTGGGGCTCTCGGGGCTCTCGGGACCTCTCCAAACCCTCGGACAGTGCCCACGGGCCTTTGCATACGGTGGGTACCCCAAGCAAACAGCATCAAACTCACAGCGGCACTAACGGTCTCAGTCATCCGGAGAGCACATGTTTATCTTTTCCTGTTTAAGACTTCATAAATGTTCTCTTTAGCTTAGATCTGTAATTTGGGGCCTCCTTTGTACCCTGATAAAATATTCTCTGAAAACACACCTCCTCTCTTCCTCAAGAAGTTTCCTCTAGCCCTGTGGCGGTCATGTATTTGTTATGCCAATTTCATGATTGGGATGTAGGGGTGGAGTCTAGCCTGTTCATCTGGAGGTAGCCATTGAGTAGCCAATAAGGCCTCTTTGTGGACACGGCTTTCTCTGGGAGACTAATGGGAAATCTCGCGATATTTCCCTCATGGAGATGAGAAGTCATCTCCCCAGTTGATGGGAGTCAGTCTCAGAGACAATGAACTACAGGTAAGACAAGATAGCAGCACCCAAGGAGCTGGGGGAGAAGCCACACAGTCTTACCCTGATGGAACCAGACCTCTGAAGCTGGGGAAGCCACGTGGAGACCCCTGCCAGTGCTGAGTTGCCTCTACCACCACGGGATGCTGTTGATGGAGCCTGAGCCCTGGAAGCAAGGAGCCATGAGGGGACCCCTGCCAGCACCCAGACTCTGCACCCACTGACCTGTGACTTCGTGAGTCAGAAGGAGACTTTAGAGACTGGTATCGGGCATATGGGCTAATGTTGGACTTATGACGCTGAACTCAACTAAGTTGGGATGCTGTCTCAATGTTTCATTCCTTTTCTAGAGAAACCTTACCCTTATATCCATATGCGTGTCTATGAATTTGTTTCCCTAGTCTACCCGGACTGACACAGGCCCCTTGGTAACGTCTTCGTGCCTCTCAGTAGTTCCTCCCTGTGTACTGAGGGCACATTGGGCTGTGATCTGGAGGGTCAGCAGTTGGAAACCACCAGCCGATCGTTCTGCAAGCTTTCTACTCCTGCGGAGTTCCGGTCTCAGAAACACACAGGGGCAGTTCTACCCCGTCCTGTAGGGTCGCTGTCAGTCGGCATTGATGTGACGGCAGTGAGCGGCTTGGTTGATGTCTTGCCACCCCGATGATGTGGTTTGTACCACGGAAGAACAAAAGATCCCTAGTGGCATAGGGGGTTACACTGGTCTGCAACCCAGGAGGTCAGCAGATCGACTCCACCAGCAGCTCCGTGGGAGAAAGATGAGGCAGCCGCTCCCACAGAGACGTGCAGCCTTGGACACCGCAGGGAGCGGCCCAACGCCGTCCTCAAAGGCCACTCTGCGGCGCCAATAGGGACGCGATGCCCCCGGGTTTGGTTTGGGTCTTGTGGGAAGCACGCCCAGGTTAATTCCTTGTGGGCTTTTGTTCCTCCGGCTGGATGTACTTCTGGGCATCCGTCTTCAGCTCCCTTTAATTTCACGCTCACGGTCCGTTGTCTGGGGAGGCGGCGGTGTGTGGTTTCAACATTTGCAGTTGATGATCGTCTGACTTTGGGCTGTTTCCAGGTTTGGGGAGTTGCTGAGAAGGCTGTTAGGAATGTCTCTGTGGATGTATGCTTCTGTTTCTCTTGTGTAGACACCATACCCTAGGAGCCCGATGGGTAAGGCCGTTCTCTAGGGCTGCTGTACAAAAATGATGGCTTGCTGGGTAATAAGACTGCGGGGCTGTGGGTATGGGGACCAGAAGTCTGAGACCGTCAGCATGTTGGAGTCCACTTGTTGCCAGACCGTCCTGGGCTCCCGTTTCCAGCAGCCCCAGGTTGTCTGCACTCTCAGTCTGGTTGTCTGTACTCGGAAGAAAAGTGTCTGAGGAGCTGATACCAAGGGCCTAAGTTGAAGGAGGATGTTTCGAGAATGATGATGACAACAAATGTACAAATGCAGTCTGCATATAATAGATGTATTGATCGTCATAAGAGTTGTGTGAGCCTCCAATAAAATGATTTTTTTTAAAAAAGGAAAGAAAAGTGTCATACTTGGGAGGTAAACCGAGGCACAGGGAGATGGACAAAGATAACTGAAAGGGTGGAGGGAGAGCAGAAACAGAAAAAAGCTTTATTGGGGGGGGGGGAATTCCTGGATAAAGTCCCATGGTCCAGCAAGTAGCCCAGGGGAATCTCAGGTTTGGTTCGGGGTTGGAGTTTTTATAGGAAAGCAGAGAGAGGAAGACTGTGCTGCAGCAAGGTCGATGGCGGTTCTGGCAGGCAGGTCTACTGGGAGTCAGGCATTCTAGGCATTGTTTTTGGGTCTTCTCATTCCGGGGGGGGGTGGGGGGAGGGCAGTTGCTGACCTCCGGGGACATGCAGGGAAGTGGGGCCCTAACCTGTCTCAGCCCAGTGCATACAATACTTACTACACCGGGAGTCAATACATTATGCGTGTGATGTGTTTAGCATGGAGTCTCTGCATACTAGTAAGTTGCCACAGTAT
>PVJH01027568.1:0-28462 GCA_004026705.1 Nesogale talazaci | reverse complement strand
AACATTCAATTCATCATTTGTATCAAGCGTATTTGTACACACATTGCCATATTCATCTCCAAATATTTTCCACATGAGCTCTTGGTATAAGCTCCTCTTGGGAGTTGTATGAGCTCCCAATAAAATCATTCATTATAAACTCTTACACACATGAGCAACTACTTAGATGTGTTTCTCTAGTCTACCCAGATTGACACAGGCTGACTCCAAGAAAACGCCTGACAATATTTCTTTAAAAGTAGCCATTGAATAGCCTGTGGAACACAGTTCCGCTCTGATACATATAGATAGGATCAATCTGATTTGGACTCCATACCAACTGGCAGCTTTTTGTTGACTTATTCTTTTGGCTCCCAGGATTCAATGAAATACAGTAGACATAAAGTGCTAAATGAAAGAGCCTAGTCCATCCTAAGTGGGAGAGTTAGGTTTTATGTCAAATTAGGTGGGCCAGGATACTCCCATCACATGATCTAACAGCATGTGGTCAACTTCAGGATGGAAGCAGTTGCAGAATGACTCTGGTGGAGTGCCACCTCCAGGGAGGTTTCATTTGGGGGATGGCCTACTCTCAGTGTGGATGAACAGTGTGCAGAAGTCAGCTCACTCCCACTGCTGGATCTGTATTCTGTCACTGGTCCACTGATCTGTTTTTTAGGTCATCTCCCAACTCTGTGAGCCTTTAACTGACTGCCTGCTTTGGATCCATTCAGCCATTCTCAGATTCATTCAGCTCTGTATCCACCAGCCTCATCTTCCTGCTTTATAATCATTATCCATGCAGTTACAGGCATCAGGAGAGGCCTCCAGCTTGCATATGAACCATGAAGTTGAACCAGACTGGACGTACCCATTGAGCCATGCCTTTAAATCAATCTCTTTCTCTAGACAAACACCTGCAAGCTTCACAGGCTCTGCATGTTTAGAGAGCCCAACCTAACACACTAAATGATGAAAGAAAGATTAGCCATTGGCGTTTTTCTCACAATTACTACTTTAACTGTTACATTATGATGCCAGGCCACAGAAATAAGAAGTTGTTAAAAAACATTGATTAAATATAACAAAACAAATCAACAAATAATTGATGACATAGGATTCTAACAAATCAATCTATAAGTAATAGACAGCATAGGATTCTTGCCAAGATTTTCATATCTCTACACTTAAGTGTTTGGATTTTTCTTCTTCTACTTCTATTCTAAGGTTAAAAAATTGAGAGAACTGTAATTTCATAAAGAAATCATAGGGATCTAATTTATACTCTGATGTGACATTTCATATTTCAGAAATGATGGTTGATTTTATGTGTTCAGGAAATGGTAGAGTGTCCCCTTAGATATGCAACTATTTTATATTTGGCATTTTATTATTTTTTCCTCTTCCAATAAATGAAAATATCAGTGATTTGTGTCTCAAATACCAGTGCGATTCGTAACCTGAAAATTGCCTTTTGCAAGTCAAAATGCAAATATCCCTGGTGATCAGTGGTTAAGCTCTAACCCAAAGGTTCACAATTTGAACGTACAGGTGAAAAGACCTGAAAACATACTCCAATCAATATTATACCCTTGGAAACACTACATGGAAGGTCTTCTCTGCCCAACAGTGTTTCTGTGAGTCAGAATCAACTCAGTGGCATACACCCCTGAATATAGCAAGGAAACACACACATGACCATCCACTTAAACCCATGCTGACAATACCTGGGTGAGTCATGACAAGTGCCAAGCAAGTCCAGGTGACGAATGTTCTCCTTTTTATGCGACTGTGATGAATCTGGTGCTTAGTGAAGGCAGGTCTTGGTCAGGGTCCTCGTGGCAGCATTTCCTCTCTTGTCCTTGCCAGAAGAATGTGAGACAAACAATGCTGCCTGCAAGTTTATTATTAAACCTTTGAAGAGCACAGATTAAAAATATTTCATGTCTTTCAGCAAGGACGTGACCCCCCAAATGAGTTAAGGAGAATTTCAAATAATACTGGAGGTCTTTCCAAGACCTCACCCATTGCATCCTGCCAAGCCCTTTTCACAAGAAGACTGCTTGTTTGGGTGGGTGGGTAGGGCTCATTGAGTGAGGCAGATAACTGAACTTCTTAATGGAGAACCTTCCAGACTTCTTTGCACTGAAATATTTGGGCATCTCTTTTCCCCCACATCTCTAAAAAGATGATTCATGGAGGGATAAATGAAATTCTATCAATAAATTGTGATGTCTCTCTGGCCAATTAAAGTTGCCATCTGCTTAGCTTCTTGGAGGATGCTCAAGAAGAAGTCACCTTACAGTTGATTTATGGTGCCCTGGGAGCCTCACACCGAACAGAAATGACAAGTTTCTGTGCTTCTCAGTGCAGAAATTCTTTTCAGGGTGAGAAGCAAACTTTCTGATGGGTGACATAACACTTCTTTATAAACTCTCTTTTTCTAAATGATCGCTAAAGTTTTGTTCATAAGTATAAAAGAGCATTATTCCAGTTATTTCTATTTTCTGCTTTCTTTTCAATTGAGGCTTTTCTCTGTTTCATTTCCCCATTGTTGCTAGGTTGTGTGTGTCTTTCTGACTTTCTGAATAGGCAATACAGAATAGGTAGATCTATAAGAACAGTAACTGGATTAGTAATTTGGAGCCCTTGTGGCATATTAGTTACAAGTTGGGCTGTTAACCACAAGGTCAACAGTTCAAAACCACCAGATGTTGCATGGGAGGAAAATGGGACTTCCTATTCCCTTAAAGAATTAGTCCCATGGCTGAGCCCTGGTGGTGTAGTGGTTGAGTGGGGGACTGCAGACCACTGGATTGGCAATTCAAATCCAGCAGCAGCTCTCCAGGAGCAAGGCTGGGCCTCCTACTCCCACCAGAAGGCAGTGATGCCAAAAGCAAAAACAAATAAACAAACAAAAAGAATTAGTCCCAGATACACACAGGTGCAATTTTCTCTGTCCTATGAGGTGGCATTGACTTGATGGCGGTGAGCTTGTTTATTTATTTTATTTATTTGTTTCTTTGTTTGGAGGTGCATGGAAGAGGAAGTTAGGATCAGAAAAAGAGTCAATAACAATAAGTAGGAGAAAGAAGCAAATTTTAAAAAGAAAGAAGGATTTGTTCTAAAGGGGACTGGGATGATGATTGTCCAACTCTTCTTAATATGATTGAGCTACTAGATTGTTCAGAACGTTAGTGATAACTCACTAGAACTATTAAAAATAAGAAAATAAAAATGTTAAACCCTTAACTTAATAAAGCCTCCACAAAAGAAAATATAAGCCATGACAGATCTACTCTAGATGGAGAATAAATATCATCACCTGACAAGAGTAGAGGAAGGGTTAGGAAATTCTCCTTAACCAAGTAAAAGGACCTTGGACAGCTCCCTGAAGTTTCAATTGGGAGAAAAATCTCTACTTCTTGGTCATGTAATCGCTAAATCAGATCCTTTGCCCTAAGTTCTAAGCCATGCAAAGTGGCTATTACTCGTAGTGTAAAATTAAACCTCTAAATAAATAAAATAAAACCACTATCCGATTCACTTACATGACTTTGTAAATAGAGACTGCCCAAATAAATGCCACAGAAAACAAATTAAAATTCTTACAAGAATGGGCAAGACATTGCATACAGAGGGATAAAATGTTGACCTACAATAACCAACGGTTTCCTCCAGACTTGTGGATGTCGATCTGATGCAGGCTGGGAGCTAAGCCTTCATTACCAACCATGTTGATGGTTTGAATAAGACTTTAGTCCTTCTCTTATGACTATGTTCCAAAGCTGTGCCTAAGGTTTTCAGCAGCTCCTTCCTCTGAGTGAGGGGCCAAGAACTTCTTCATGTCCTGTTCTTAGTCTGGAAGATCTCCTGAAACCTATTCACTGTCTGGGTGACCCCATACACAAGCCACCGGAGCAGAGATGCGCAATGAGATGGACTGACACAGTGGCTACCACCATGGGTTCAGGCATCACAGCACAATTGTGAAGACAGTACAGGACCAGGCAGAGAGGGTTTCGTTCTGTCATGCTTACGGTTGCTCTGGGTCAGACCTGACTTGACGGGACCTACCAACAGCAACTTGTAACAATAGGAGAGCCCTGGTATGATAGTGTGTTATACATCGGGCTGCTAACCACAACCACGAGGCTAACAGTTTGAAACCACTCTCTACTTCAGAAATTTCATAAGAAGTTCTAAGCAGAACCAAAAGCACTGCCATCAAGTGGACACTGACTCATGGTGATCCCCTGTGAGTTTTCAAGACTGTAACCGCTTATGGGAATAGAAAGTCCAGTCTTTCTCCTGTCAGAGGAGCTAGCCTCCGACATTAACACCACAGGTCTGGTAGGTGCAAATATACAGTGGTAATTCATTAATTATTATAGTAGAGTCATTGAGATCATGAGAGATAAAAGTAATGGAGTCAGACGCATTTCATGATAGCATGTTTACCTCAGTCCCCGCTTGGTGGTCCACATGGGCGGGGGGTGGGGAGAAGAGGACATGGAGAAAGGAGAAAGAGAGGAGGGGGCGAGGGGTAAAGGGCAAGAGAGGGGACCAGAGCCAGGGTGAGAGAGCACTTTTATTCATTTATTCTGACCAAGTTTTATATATCTTTTGGGGACATACAAGGACCATAAGTAGGGTAAGGACACACATCACAGGAAGGGCTATCCTATAGGTTATATAGTAATGAGGGATGATGTAGGGATACACACCTTATAGAAGAGGGAGGATATTGGGGTCTCCATGTGACAAGAAGGGTGGACCTAAGATTCCTGATTAACCTTGATTGCCCTTAGACTGGACACTTGATTTAGCCAAAGCTTTCAGGGGAAGTGACCCATTCTGCTAACAGCAGGGAGTCAGCCCTATCTTTTGTAGGAGAGACAAAAACCTCTGCATGGCTGGTGCCTTTAAGGAGAACAATTCTAGGCTTCTGAAGTGGCAAATGTTACTAATATTTACTTAATATTTGGAGGAGATATCATTGTGGAAAAGTCCTATCTTCCCTCAACATTCTCCAGTGAAGCTGCTCATGGGTTTGAACATATGGTTCAAAGCTTAACTGTAACCACTCTGTCACCAGGGCTCCCTGTCTCCGAAGACCAATGACTCCATGGCAATGAGTTTGTCTGTTTTTTTAACAACTGTAAATATATCTTGCGGCGGGTGGGGGGGGAGGAGTGGGTACTACACACAGAAAGCATACTGATGATCTATTTCGTTCCCTCCACATACAATCAATACACCAATTACACAAAGACAGCTAATAGTGAAGATGGCTTGCAAAAACGTAATCATCATAATGCTGGTGGGTGCCCTAGACTTGACTTCTGGTCCCTGTCACGCTGTGTGACAGCGTGGGACAGGCCTACTTCGGGTTTCCTTCTCTAAGCATTAAAGAGGAAGATCTCTAGCTCTCCTTCCAGAGGAGTGGAATGGGCCAAGTCACAGAGTGCTTGACCCCCTACACCACCAGACCTCCTCGATGGGAGCCAAGCCACTGTCAAGGAGTCTGCTCAGACTCATAGGGGCCGTACAGGACATAGTCCAGCAACCCCACAAGGATCCTGAAACTGCATCTTTGCCTGGCCACTCAGCCTCCTCTTTCAGCCTCAGAGCGGCTGGCGGGTTGCCAACCGATCACTTAACAACCAGGCCACCAAGCCTCCTTTGGTGGGAGGATAGACATGCAGTCCACTTCTTCCAGGAGGCAAATAACAGCAGGGTCCTTGGTTTAAATGAGCTCTTTCTTCTTTTTATCTGTCCTTGGCAAAGTTAAAAGTCTATCTTCAGACTGCACAGGCCATCATATTACTCCATTCACCTCACAAGGGTTATAAACCAAGGTAAACAGCCCTGCAGGCTTTGTGATTTGGGGGAGCCCTGGTGGTGCACGGATGAAGGGGTTCAGCCGCTAACCCACCGGCTGCTCTACAAACAAAATCTGCTCCTGTTCGAATTCACAGCCCTAGAACCCCAGGGGGCAGGTCTGCTCTGTTTTATAAGCTCCCTATCCAAATGGGGTGACAGCAATGGGTTATATAATTTTAGGGAGAGATCCGAGAAAGTACTAGATAGCCCTACATGGATCTACTCCTCTGAACTAGGATGGAAAGTTAAATGTCTGGAAAATTATAAGAAGTGGATACAAGGTGTTCTAGTGCCTGTTTTTAAAATATATCACCCAAAGATGACGTCGATCACAACTCAACTAATTTTCTGGAAAACTGTAGCAGTTACATAATCTGTTGTGTCAATTTGAGTCTTAGGGGTGAGGGGGGTGGCGTTTAATCTGTCGGTCGGTCGCAGCTTGATGACCTCATTTGGAGACGCTATGAGATAAATAGCTCACTGGAGTTGGGACACATACTCACTCCCTGTAAGACATGCTTGTTGACAAGCCACATGGAAGTACCCTAGCGCCGAAGTTAAAAGTTAAAAGTTAAAAGCCATGTGGAGCTGCCTGCCAGGGCTGAGATGCCTCTACCACCACTGGATCCACAAGACTTCCCACCTATTGGCCTGTGGTAGTCCTGCATTCAACATTATTGCAAGGCTGCATGAGTCTGAAGAAGAATTTACAGACTGATCTCAACATAGGGAGTCATATCAGATTTGTGGCCTTGATATGAGCTGGGATGCTTTCTCCGTATTCAGTTGCTCTTGTTTATAAAACTCTTTCTTATACACCTAGGAGATTCCCTCAATTTCTTTCCCTAGTCTACCCGGACTAACACAATAGCATTAAATCAACCACAAAAATCAGCAAACCCAGTGTCCAGCGAGTGTCATGCTGACTCAAAGGGACCTGATAGGAAGATAGGGTCGGACTGACCCTATGCATTTCCAAAGCTGTGCATCTTTACTGGTGCAGAGAGCCTCGCCTTTCTCCCTCGGTAGTTTCCCAACTGCTGACCTTAAAGTGAGCAGTCCAACGTGCAGCCCACTATGCTGCCAGGGGAGACCATTCCAGGCTATGAACAAGGTGTGGGCAAAGGTGAGAATCTGAGAAATGGGCTGAGGAGGGATATGGCAGCCACAGTGGGAGGAGAAAGACTAAAAGAGCAGACAAAGCCAGAACAAACATATGGGTGCATCTCATCAGGGGCCCATCTGGCTCAGCATCAGAGCAGAAGCCCAATTCAAGAATCCCAGCCTGAGAACCCATAGCTATTTGTTAGTAATTGAGTTTTCTCTCTTTCCCTTACACAAGTCTTAATCATTTAGTTAAAAAAAAAAGGCTGGTTTCCAAAAAGCCCTGACAAACTGGAACTAAAAAGAGAATGGGATTTTCCACTATACTTTTTGAAGACTTCTCATGTGCCTTGAATGAAATAGAGAAGTCCTCAGCGTTCAGACAGAGGATGGGAACAGCGTGGCTGGGAGGATGAAGACAGATGTCACTTTACAAATGGCATTATCCTGACCCATCAGACACCAGGGGGGTGGGGGGGGGGGGGTGAGGCTGGACAGAGGAAAACCAGAGCCAAGAGGAAAAAACTTGAGATTTTTTTTTCTTTTTGCCTCTGGTTTTATGTCTGTGAATGAGAACTCTCCTGGTGACACTGGCAATAATTCTCTCCAACTCTCGGCTTCAGAGGGGAGCCTCGGTGTTTATGCTTTGGACTGCAGTCTTCAGAATCGGCAGTTGGAAGCAACCAGTGACTGCGGGAGGAAGCCTGAGCTTTCTATTCCTGGAAGCGGCTAATCCCAGAAACCAGCAGGGGTTACTGAGAGTCAGCCTTGACTTGATGGCTATAAGTGTGCTGGAAGCCTTCCAAGTGCTATAACCAGTGAAGCACTCACCTGGGAACAGTAGCCGCTATGGAAGAAGACCTGCTGCTCTGCCTGGGTGGACAGCGTAGGGTGTGATGCACTCAAGGGCATTTCTCTTGAGTCTCCTGCATTTGGTAGGAGTTGAAAATGACTTGAGAAGCCCTAAACACAACAGGCTCATGAGGAACCAACACTTCCCTCAAATAATAATATTTGTAATGCCTTGGATCATTGATGGTCCCAGGAAATGAAAAAGTACCAGAAATCATTGCCATAGCCACACTATCAGGGAAGAGGCATTTGGGGATGCAACCAATGTGGGTGGTAGAGAAGCTCTAGTCCCGCTTATCATTTTCCTTAACCCTGGTAGCAGACACACACCAAAGAAGGAAGAGGAGGAGGAGAATGAAGAGGAAGGGCAGAAGAAGAAGAAGAAATGGAGGAGAAGGAGGAAAAGGAAGAGGAAGAGGAGGGGGACGGGGAAGAGAGGAGGAGGAGGAAGAAAAGGAGGAAGGGAAGGAAGAAGAGGAGGAGGAGAAGAAAATGTTTTCTCTAGACTATGTCCAGGATGGGTGACCAGAATTAGCAAAAGTAATTTCTCAAAGAAATCTGGCAGACAAGTACAAACAAGCTCCCTCACCCCAAAGACAATTTGTTTGGCCAAGTCCAGCGGGGCATGCACCAGTTCCCCCTACCCCCACACGGGAATGCCCAGGTGAGCTAGCCCTGGTCTGTAAAACCAGATGTGCTCAGCTCTATTTTAAAAGGCGGGGACTGAAACCATCTTCTGGCAGAGGAAAGTGCATGGACACCATGCATATTTTCTTCAGACACTGGATGATGTTCTTGACTTGAGGTTTTTTGTCTTCTGCCAGGAGCTAGGAATCTTAGAAAGAGAACAAAGCGAAGCTCCTGTCCACTGCCAGCTGTGGGCTGTGAGGTCAGCTGAGCTGGTGGCTTCTGTGGCCTCGCCTTCTTGTGGAGACGCCTATGTGAGTGCGGGACTGCTTCTAAGGTGCTGGCTTCCTTAGAATTCCATCTGGGGAGGTTTCAAAGCAGAGAGTTCCAGCTGCGATGACTTTTGGCATTCACAAAATTAAATGATGTACTTTCCCCAAGTCATTCTTAATTTTCTTGCACATGCTGCAGCAGAAACTTGAGGGGGGAGGAGGAGGCAGGTGGAGTTAACTGCACTGTAACTACCGGGACCTCTCCATTTGGAAAGGAGAAAGGGAGAGGCAGGGGGAAATGACTTGTATTCTTTACAATGAACAGAAGGCCCTATGGTTCTGGAGAACACACATCTGGAGAAGAAGTCACCTCAGGGAGAAAACAGCTTCTTTATTCCAATTTGTGTTCGTTTTACTGGCAACATTTTGAAACCATATCTTCGACTGAGGGGAAATAACAATGGGACTCAGAGGAAAGGGTGAACAGTTGACAGCAGGAGAACCAAGGCAGAGACTTTCCGATCACGATGAGTTAAGACTATCCACAAAAGATGCTCTCCATAGCCTCTAATCACATACCCTGGTCCCCATCACTGGACCTTCCCTTGGGACGTCTGTCATCCCCACATCAGGGTCAATGTGAGTAGCTTCTGAGTGATGGAAACCACATGTGTGCAGAACATCTCTGGAGGGAGCAGACCATGACCTATACATTATGGGACAGAGCAGACCATGACCTTCACATAATGCTAGAAGAATATCAGTCGCATTGAAATGAACTTGAGCAATTGAAGCACAACACCAAGAGCATTCAATGGACGATAAGAAGGCAACCTCTAGACTTAAAAATGAAACCAAAGCCAAGCCAAGTTTAAAAATGGTTTTGCTCTGAAAAGCAGGACTGTGGGTAAGAAAAACAGCATCCTTGTCTTTTCTTTCTGGCATTTCACATTTTCCCCATGCCGATATGTTCTTTTGTCTTCATTTCATCTAAACCAATGTTTCCCAAAGTGGGTGATACTGCTCACCGAAGGATGGACTGATCCAGGGGGGTCTGCAAAAGCAGATGCCCATACTTTATTCAGAATTATGAGCTCTGGTACAAAAGTTTTGAGTTGTCAGGTGTGTGTGTGTGTGTGTGTGTGTGTGTGTGTGTGTTTTGAGTGAATTTTCCTTTTTCTGAAAGGGTCGTAGTAGGCCAAATAAGTTTGGGAAAATTCAGTTGGACCTACACTTTCTACTTCAGTCATCAAAGGCTTTCTCCAAACACAGTGTTCTTTAAATCACTCTCACTGTGGCTACCAAGTCCCAGTCACCCTGGTTTTATCTCATTTCCTCAACAATACCCACCATAGAACCCACCATCCTCTCTGCTGGAGATGATCATTCCCAATGTCTACCTGGATCAGCTTCTTGCACTCCTTTCTATCTAAGCTTGCATGCCACCTTCTGACAGGATGGCCGCACCCCTGCCACCCGCAGCAGTCTATACCATGTCCTTGTCTGTCTCACTCTGAACGGGAGCCCTGGCCCAGACTTCTTTCCCTGACTGCCATGGTTTCATGTCAGCCTCTGAGAACTAAAATCATGGTGAGAGTTTGGGTCTGTCTTATTTCCTTACCGAAAGCCTAGAACAGTGACAGGCAAACAGCAAGGTCTTGGTGTACATTTGGTAAGAAAATGAATCAATGCTAAAGTAGCTTATACATTATGATGGGTGTAGATGCTTGAATTTGTCTGACAATGAAGAGCTCACCATCACAAATGGCTGCCCTGTCTTCCTTTAGACGGGTGTCTGACAGCACCCACAAGCTCAATATTCCTCTCTCTTTTTACTTCACTTCATTGTGTTTCCCCACTGCGGACGATGGAAAATTGACACACTTGAATGAAGGATGTTGGTGAAGACTATTGAATATACCAAGGGGATAAGATTTTTATATCAACTAGATGTATCTGGGGGAATATAAGGGTGGATCCCACCCTATCGGCCACATTGCAGCCTGATGACCCGTCCTTCAGGGTGTGACCTTTTGTATCAGAAGCTCTGAGAACCAAGCTCTCTCTTGCTCTTTCACCTTCTGCCAGACCTGGGTCCCGCATCTGGTTCTCCTGCATCCTGCTGTGACATGTGGCAATCCCAGGAGTTCTCCCAAGGGTGCTGACCTTGGAGTCATTCAACCAACCTCATATTCATTCAGCTCTGTGTGCACCAACCTCTGACCCTCTTGCTTCGCCTTCCTGCTTCCCGTTCATCAGTTCCTGCCACTGTGTGTCAGCCTCCAGCTTTCATCTGAAGCTGGAAGGATATGAACCAGACTGGACTCATCTCTGTCTACAGCTCTGTAAGTCATGTCTTCCTATCAATTTCTTTCTCCAAACATATAAGTGTGACTGCTTTTGCTTCTCTGGAGAACCCAAGCTCACACAACCAGAGATTATTAGATGGTTGAACAAATCTGTCTCAGAAGAGAGACAGCCAAGATGCTCCTATGAAGGAAAGATGGTGAGAAAGGACTTTGTCTGACCTACTTGGCATATGCCATCAGGACGGGCTGTTACTCACAGAAGGACACCCTGCTTGCTCCAGGAGAGAACCAAAAGGCAAACAGCAGGACCCCCAGTGGGATGGACTCTCATAGTGGTTGCCACAGTAGAGCCTGGAAGAGAGGGACAATTGTCAGGGTCGTGCAGGACCAGACAGGGCTTCATTCTGTTGAACATGGGTGCTATGAGTTGCAACACACTCGATAACACATCATGATAATCACACAATGTATCCAGAAACAAAGTCAATGATGAATCATCTATCTCAGCCTCCAAGACTCATGGATTATAAATCAGCGAGGAAACAAAAAGAACAACCTGCCTGACATTAGAGAACTATGTCTTGATCCCATCTGCCACATCCTAACTTGGAGTAGCACAAATATAAGACTCATACTGTGTTGCCTTTGGCTTATTAGTATTCTCTTCCATGAGTACACTCACATTGTACACAGTGACAATAATGACACGATCTCCTGTTTATTTAGGTTTTTGACCAATGTAACCACAATTTCACAAACCAGCAACATCAAGGTTCTAAAGAGGAACAGACAAAGGCTATATATTAATTTCCAAACAGTTAATGAAGTTAAATCATGAGAGGCCCACTATCATGCCTACCACACGGGGTGAAATCGATTCAGGTGTATGGCTAGCTTGAGGGCTATTATGATCCAGTTCTATATTATGGATTAGAACCCAAATCCACTGTCATTGAGTTCATTTCCAACTCTTTGGAACCCCATGGGAAGTTTTAGAAAACACTCAATCTTTAAGGAAGCTAACAGTCTCATCTTTCTCCAGCAGCGTGGCTCATGCTTTTGAACGAAACAGCTAATAGCGATCACTTAGTGCCATCAGGATGCTGGGTACTACACATTATAGCGAGGGTCCAAATACAGTGAGTAAATGTAATCATTGCACATGCAAGGAACCAATAGAACTAAGGAGCACTTGGGAGTTAAGGGATGATGGTGAGTTTAAGGCATGCACTCTGAGCACACAGTGCGAAGGGCTCTCATTCCCATGGGAAGGCAGGGCAGCCTCATAGGCAGCCGTCAGAGCACCAGGCTCCACAGGTAGCAGAGACTCACCTGAAGGTTAAAGAAAACTGAAGACGGAGAGAAGTTAACAATCACTAAAGATAGGCACAGGAATGACCTGGCTCCCTGCTTGTTCTATGCAGGCCCAGAGATTTCTAAAATCCAGCCCACAAATCGCCTGGGAAAGTTCTTAAACAACACAGAACTCCCATCTGCTAGAAAATCAGCTTGGATGTTTGGTGCCTGGACCAGCACATCAAGAATTGGGGGAAAGGCGAGACTGACTGAATTCTTAGTGCAGTGAGTGATGTTGGATCACATGCTTGACTTTTCATGTGGATTTAGTTGTTTGCAGACATCTTAGCCCTGCCTAAAGGTTACTAAACTCTTTCAGGTTGTGTCTATAGCCTACAGTCGTACCCACCCACTCTGAGGCTCACCTGCCCTTTCCCTTCTGAAACACTCACCTTCCAGGCATTCAGCCAACTTGATTGAAGCCAACACATGGCCATGGAATGGCGGGAACAGGGACCAGAAGTAAGCCTGAGTGCGTGCGCCGATGCCGCAAATGAAGAAAAAATAAATCTGTGCGACAGAAGGAAGTGGCCGTATATGGAGAGAAAGATTCTCAGGAGGATATAGAATCATATTTATAAACCCATAAACATATAACCTTAGTGGCACTACCTGGTAAGCGTTGGACTACTCCCTGCAAGGTTGGTTGTCCACATTCTCCAGCTACTCTGCAGGAGAAGGTTGTCTGTGCTCCTCGGTTTATCACCTTCGCACCCTACGTATGCTGTGAGTTGGAGGTGAGGGTGCTGCAGGGCAGGCACACACCCACAGTCAGCAGCAGCAAGTGCAGTCACCGACCCCACCCCCCACCTTCCAGGCATCTAGTCCATTCCAACTCATAGCAATTGGATCTAGGGTTTCCCAGACAGTAAATCTTTGCAGGAGCAGACAGCCTCATCGATTTCCCTGAGAACAGCTGGTGGGTTTGATCTGGCAATGTTAACAGCCCCGTGTCTACGGAGGGCTTACTTGACCAAGCACTCTTCATACACTCTCTTGCTCCTCTTTCTTATCGCTTCAGGTTCCAGATGACACATCCTACCAGCATCAACATGAAGCCGCTGTTCAGAGGTTGGCAGCTCCTTCCCCAGGACAGCCTCCTAGGAGAGTAAGTGACTCCTGAATCCAAGCAATCGATCACAAGCTTTGAGCATCTGATGACCTGCATTCTGCTGTTGTCTGCCATCGTGCACGAAAGCACATTCTGGTAACACGATAGAGATTCGACCATGACCCTACACATGGCCTTTGCTAAACAGTGTAATAGAAAGTAAAATGAGGTGCGTTCGCTAGGAAACAAGAGCACACAGAGAGCACCAAAGCCAGGGCCATCCAGTCCAGTCCACAGTGACCTCCCCCTGGGAGGGAGAAGAACTGCTGCATAGGGTGTCAGAGACAGTAAACCTTGGCTGAGGGAGAGAGAAATAAAGCTAACTATACTCATCATCACTTGACCACAAGAGAGCTTCTCAGCTCCCCTGTAAACAATTACTTGCCTATTTCTTCTAAATGATCTGACCATGAACTGATTTCTTAGATACCTGTAGAGTGCAATCCTTCTTCTTTTTTGATTTTTGTACCTTCTGCTCACTGCTGCAGTCCCATTATCTAGAAAAGGGTCTGGCATTTAGCAAGGCACATTTTTCTGAAAGGAGGGAGGGCAGAGGAAGGAAGATAATTCTAGGAAGTAGAAACATTACTGGATATGTTAGGCTGGCTTCTCTAGAGAACTAAAGCCAGGAACATGTATATATCAAAAAATAAATTCATACTGAGAAAGGGTGGAAGTGATGAAGTCCAGTCTGTGTATTAAATGTTAAGCCAGAGACTGTGTCTGATGCATGTAGCTGCAGGGACTTTCTGCTTTCACAGGAGAAAAATAAACCAGGAGGCAAGAGGAGGTACCAGGATACTATAGCTAGTGAATGCAGAGGTAGAAGGCTGTTAGGTCAGACGCTCGGCCCTGGTAGCTTCGAGGGTTGGCAGGCAACATGACAGTTGATTGACTAAGGTCTAACAGAACTGGAGGTGGATGCAACAGACTCAGAATCCATACCACAAAAAGAGATGGGGGTGAGTTCTCTAATGATCTTCTTATATATATGAAGTAGCTCACACACTCAAGGAAACATCATCCAGCTTTGGTTTTGGAAAAGGTCACCTGCCACCCTAATCTTGCCACATCTGTGTGTTACCCAGAACAGATCCCATCCGTGGGCTTATTTACATTACCATGGGTTACACTATTGGGGAGACCCAGTTGCTAAACCCTGAACATCCTGGCTCAGCCAAGTTGACACAAAACCTTACTACAACGTTGAGCTCAGATTCTTTGATATCACCACAGAGATAAATAAATTAAAACAAGTTTGCAAAGCATGTGCTTTGTTTTCCTAAACCCAAGTTAATATTGTGATAAAAACTAGATTTTACGAAAACTAAGAGCAAAACAAAACAACGCCTTTCTAGAGGATGGACAATTCGATTCATGAGATGAACCAGGTGGAGGGTTATCTCAGGACCAGATACAAATGATCAAAATTCTTCCCAGGCTCAACATATCATTAGAGTCATTTAAAAAAAAATCTGTGGTTGTGGCAATGGTTATCTCCAAGAGCTATTTAAATATGAAAGATAAACTCCAATCGCCAGAGTTTCCACTGAAGGACTCTTGATGAACTCTTTTCCACTCAACCTACAAAGCTTTTTTCATGTCTAAATCAAGCAGTGCTCCTATAGAAGGAGGAACTAGTTCCCAATCACTTTCTTTGGAGCAGGTTGGAGCCCCTGAGAGCCTCCCTATTCACCTGTTCCTGTATTTCTCTTCCAAACCTAAGAAGGTGAGAGCACAAAGTCAAAATCTTTGAAGAGTTTTATCTTCCATGTGGTGACTGAAATACTCATCGGTTCTGAATTTCTGATTAGAGGGAAGGGTCTTAATAGGAGTCATTTACTGTAAATCTGAACAATATCAAAAGAAGCCAAATTTCATAAAAGTCTCCCTCCAAAAAGACATGAGATGCGTCTTCCTCTTGCAGTGGTAAACACTTCCAGGTGGTGTTTGATGGACAATAAGGAGTCTGTGCATCCCGGCTGGCATTCAGAGTAGAGTTTGGGATTACAAACTCAGAAACTGTTGGCAGGTCTGAGCATTTCCTTAATTCTTCAAATGGAACACAATTTGTTCACTCTTACAAAACATCCTAATGTTAATTAGAACAAATTGTACAATCAACAAGTAACACAGCGATTTGGGAATCCATCATTTCAGGGGGTGGGGTGAGTAGTTCATCAAACAGCCGCTATTTGATTAGTTGTATAATACTTTTTTAAGAGGCTCAGATGCTGCCTGGGAGACTGTATCTGTTACATGCAGACATACTGTTTTTAGGTGCTTTTTACAAAGCAAAGGCTTGTGACAACTCTCTTGGCTCCAATTTCTCAGCAGCAAGTGCCCAATTTGGGTCCCTGTGTCTCGTGTTGGTAATCTTCACAATACTTTCAACTTTCTCATCAGGCCATTGCATGTCTAAAAAAATCATCCGACTCAGCATATTACAGAATTCACTTTATGGCAGTGGTCTGTAAAGGCGCCCACATGATCTGTGAGTGCTGGACTCTCTGTGAGTGCTTTTGTGTGTTAGACTGCTAACTTTAAGGTTGGTGGTTCAAACCCACCCAAAGGCTCCTCTGAAGAATGATGGGACTCTGTGTTCCCATGAAGATGTACAGCCTCAGGAACCTCAAATAGGTTCCCATATGAGTCAGAATTGACTGGATGGTACTGGGTTTGGATGTCCACATAGAATGTATTGAAGCTACATTTATCAATCACCGTGAGTCCATGGCTGTTAGTCCGGATAGACTAGAGAAACAAATGCATTGACACGCATATGGATATAAGGGTAAGGTTTATATAAAAAAAGGAATGGAACATTGAGAAAGCATCCCAACTCAATCCAGTTCAAAGTCATTAGTCCAATATAAGCTCATATGCCTGATATCAGTCTATAAAGTCTCCTTCTGACTCATGAAGTCACAGGTCAGTAGGTACAGAATTCCTGCACTGGCAGGGGTCTCCCCATGGCTCCTTGCTTCGGGGCTCAGGGTCCACCAACAGCATCCAGTGGTTATAGAAGCAACTCAGTGCTGGCAGGGTTTCTCCAGCTTCAGAGATCTGGTTCCATCGGGGTAAAGCCGTGTGGCTTCTTCTCCAGCTGCTCCAGCTTCTTGGACGCTGCCATCTTGTCTTGTCCATAGATCGTCGTCTCAGAGACTGACTCCCAACAATTGAGAAGATAGCTTCTCATCTCCACAAAGAAAATATCGGGAGATTTCACAGAAGGCTCAGGAGAAAACCATGCCCACAGAGAGGCCTCATTGGCTACTCAATGACTATCTCCAGAAGAACAATCTAGACTCCACCCCTGCAACTCAATCATGAAATTGACATTGTTCTGATCCATAGCAACCCAGCCCTGCCCTACCCTCACAGGTGTTCCTAGGCTTGAGCTCATTTTTTGCAGAAACTGTGCTATTCCATCTCCTTGAGGGACTTCCTGTTTATTTCTTTGCCTCGGCTTTACCAAGTATGATATCCTTCTCCAGACCCTGATCACTCCTGACAACATGCCCCAAGCATGTAACATCATATCTCGTCATCCTTGCCTCTAAGGAGCATTCTGAATGTGAAAGACTGAAGAACGGATGCATTTGAACTATGGTATCAGAAAAAATCTTGAATATGTGTAGCAACAATGAAACATACAACTTCCCTCTATTTCTTAAATGCTTCCCCCTCCACCCCTCACTTTACAATTTCGAGAAGACCAGAGGATGTACACTGGTACAGATATGAACTGGAAACACAGGGAATCCAAGACAGATGAACCCCTCAGGACCAGTGATAAGAGTAGCAATACCAGGAGGCTGGAGGGAAAATGGGGCAGAAAGGGGAAACTGACTAATGTATAACCCTACCCTGGGGGACAGACAACAAAAAAGTGGGTAAAGAGTCAACATCTGACAATGTAAGACATGACAAAATAACAATAATTTTTAAATTATCAAGGGTTCATGGGTGGGGGAAGTGGGAAGGGAGGGAGGAAATGAAGAGCTGACACCAATACCTCAAGTGAAAAGCAAATGTCTTGAAAGAACGATGATGGCAACAAATGTACAAATGTGCTTGACACAATGAACGGGAGTATGGATTGTGATAAGACTTGGGCGAGTCCCCAATAAAATGATTTTTTTAAAGAAGCTTTTGAAAAAATATATATTGAATATGCTGGAGATCATTAGAAGAATAATCCAATGAATGCTGGAAACAAGCAGAATATTCCAAAGACAGCAAGATATCATCTCCCTTATCTTAGACATAATCATCAGGAGGGTTCTATCCCTGGGAAAGGATATCAAACTTCCCAAAAGTTCAATGAAAAAAGAGAAAAAACCCTACACAGGACGGAATGCCACAGTGGCCCAAAAACTTTCTGCATAATTACTAAGATCTATGTCTTAGGAGAAGTCGCTCTAGACGGTCCTGAGAGGCAAGGATGGTGAGGCTTCCTCTTACATCCTGAAGACACGTTATCAGGAGAGACCAGACCCTGGAGAAGGACATGAGGATTGGAAAAGTAGAGAGGCAGAGGGAAAAAAGAAAAACAAGAAGGCCTTCAAGGAATGGAGAAGTACAGTGGCTGCAACAATGGACTCAAGCCTAGGAACAATTGTGAGGATAGGGCAGGACCCGGCAGTGTTTGGTTCTGGTGACCATAAGGTCGCTATGGGTCAGGGCCAACATTTCCCCAGTGACGAGATTGACTACAGATTGTCTTCTGCACTGCTGGGAATGGCACTTTCATGTTTAGCCACCAGACAAGAACAAGGTCAGATTTAGCAGCAGTGGGAACATCAGGACAGAGAGGGAGCCCGGTGAATAGTTAATAGCCTGCTTTTGAAATCTCAGGTACATGTCAGAAAAGACCTCATTTAACTGATGAGAAGAATTGTGGGTAGCAATGGAAATTGTCTCAGATATGCCTGGCTCTTGGGAAGGGAATGAAACTGCGAGTTTGTCCACTGTTTAGGGAATTGCAGAAGTCTGAGAGCTCCTGAAAGGCGAATACAGTGCTCCCGTACTGCTAGATAAATCTCAGTATTGAATTTTTAAGTGCTTTAGAGCGGTTTTTATTCAGGCTTAGAATACAGAATGGCCTTGCGGGCTTCTTCCACGGAAAAGGCACATACATTGAATTCTCTGACAACTATAAGCAATTCCTGGTTGAGTCTATAAAAATGTATTAAAGACATTCACATCTCTATTAGGAAACTTTTACCAAGTGACAGGAACATCCCCAAACCGGCACTTTCATAGGTTTTTGTACCTTTCTGAATTCATAAATGAATTACAGCCTATAGAACCTGCCAGAGTATATAAATCTTCAAGGAGTTTAGCCTCTAGGAATTTGGTCCAGGGCTATGACAACAAATTCCTTTCAGTTTTATCATTGAATTGTGAAAAAAAAATAACATAAATTTTGGATCTAGCTTCCCAGTGAGATGAATAAAATAGTCCTGAAAACCTGGTCACTATCTGGCTGATTCCCCCTCATGGCCAGCCCATCACTCAGGCTAGATCTGTGTTCCAGAGAGTTTTCCGTGGATAGTTTTTCAGAAAAAGATCACCAGGTCTTTCTTCTGAGGCACACCTGGTTGGGCTTCAGCTTCCAGCCTTCACCTGTAGCCAAGTAGGTTAATAACTTCCACTCTTCAGAGTCTCCCAAGAATACTGCCTGGTATTGCACAGTCCTCACAATATAAGATGCCTGGAGGGGAAGTCGGAGAATAATTCTAAGTCAAAAGAGAGATCAAATGATAAAGGTGTTATATTTTTGTTTGTTTATTTTTTCCCAAATCATTTTATTAAAATATACTTCAGGTATCACGCAATTTCATCATTTAACCATATTAAGAAAAGATGTACAATCATCCCCACAATCCATTTAGAGCATTTTCTTCTTGAATTCATTATTTCTAGCTTCCCTTTGCCCTGCCCCATGCCATTCTCCCCTGCTATGCTCCAAGGTAATTATTAATCCAGTTATTGTCTCTAAAGAATTATCCATCCTGTATTATATATCCAGAAAGCCCTGCAAAACACTAACAAGAAACAAACAAATGACACATGCCCAATGACTAGGTAAAACATAGAGAAGCCTCAATAGAAAAGAAAGCAGAAAATATTAAAACCTGAGAAAACTTGAAACTGAGTCAAGAGGGACCTCAAAGGATAAGGCATTATGTTTTAACTTAACTACACCTGCCACAATCTATTTTACATTTGTCTCCGTTTTTAATACCTTCTTTCTGATTGAGGTTTATCTGGATTTTCTTTTGTCATTGGTTGCTTTTTGTTTGCTTGCTTCCTTCCTGTTTCTGCTTTGTATGAAATCCAAGCTATGTAAACCACGAGCGCGGGGTCGGCAAACTGCAGCCTGCGGGCCACATGCGGCTCTTTCAGTGTGAACATGCGAGTCTAAAGTAACATGGAAAACATTAGAAGGTGATTATTTCAGATTTTATTTGTTTGGAAAAACATATTTAATGCTCTTGAGTGTTTTAAAAGTTGTTAGGGGGGACAGGATTGGTTCTTTGGTCTCAAGAGTTTGCTGAGGATCCCTGACCTAGAGCAATAGTAACTAGTTACCTAGGGGTACGGTGGGGGAGAATGAGGGTTGGGGGGCAGCAGTGGGATGGCGGGCAATGGGAAGCTGACAACAGTGAGCACAAGAAGAAAATGTTTTGAAATCGATTATGGTGGTGATTGGACCACCCTTCTTAATATGACCGGAAGATCACATTGTATGATATGTGAATTAAATGCCAATAAAACTATCTCAAAAGAAGCAGGGAGGGCTGAGCCCTAGTGGCGTAATTGGTTGAATGCGGGATTGCAGCCCGCAGGCTTGGCAGTTCAAATCCAAAGCCAGCTCTCAGGAGCAGTGCTGAGTAGCTCCTATGACCACCAGAAGGCAGTGGTGCCCCCGTTCCCCAAAAAAGGAAGCAGGGAGTGATGTAAGACAGTAGAAGAATTAGAAGGAAAAAAAATCAAAGGATATGAAAGTTAAAAAGAGAAAAGAGTAACTGTGACAGGTATGACAGATAGCAATACTCTCCACATAAGAAAAGGAGTCACGATCACTTAGGGGGATAGATTTTGCGATGAGAGCTATAAGGTAGGTGGCAGTTCAAGTCCACCTGTCTGCTCCAAGAAAGATTTACAGGCTCAGAAACCCAATGTAGGATCCCTGTGAATTGCTATGGACTCAGGAGCCATGGATTTGACCCGCCACAGTATCAAGTGACTTAATAGTGCCTCCCAGTGACTGACTTGATAATGTAACTTGCACCAGCCACTGAACCAGAATGGATGGTTGCATGTACTTTACATCTGATTGCAAGCCTTTAAGAGTCCCAAATGGTTTGCCCATTGCTCTTTCTCTCCCTCTGCCATTTGGACAACATGCTTCAAGAAGCCATGTCTCCTTTCACCTGGATCCTGGCTTAAAAGAAAACAGAGGCTGATAGGTGAAATGTAGCAAGTAAGTACAACTCTGTTACTCTGATTTGCTACAGAATAAAAAAAAACTAAGTACTGTTTTATGTTATCATTATTTCACCAGAATTGAGAGTTATTGAGCTGCTTGTAAAGGCCAGGGGGTAGTGAAGCATTCACACGCGTCCTATTGCTTCTCAAGGTTGTGTGACTTGGAATTCAAAGAATCTGAGTTGGCAAAAACAGTTGCATGTATTCTACTTCCGGCCCTATGTCTTTCATTTAGAGAGAGAAAAGAATCTTCATGATGAAATTTTGGAGGCCGAGTGATTAATTCTTCAATCAGCAAATTTTAGAGATAACTTATATATTCATACTTTGAAAGTATTATTCAAACATTTTTGGAAAACAGTGTGCACTGTTGCTGCCATGGCTATTAGGTGCTGCTAATTTGATTCCGACCCACGTAACTCTGCAATGGAAGCAACCTGGTTCTGCTCAGCCTCGCCATCATGGCTGTACTTGAGCTTATTGCTGCACCCATTCCATCTTGTTGAGGATCTTCCTTTTTTTCACTGATTCTCTACTTTTCCAAATGTGCTGTCCATCTCCAGACATTGGACCCTCGTGATCACATGTCCGAAATACCTTAGTTGGAGTCTTGTCATCCTCACTTCCAAGGAGAATTCTGACTCTACTTGTCCCAATAAACATTTGCTCATTCTTCCAGTCCGTGGCGTTTTTGACCTTCTTTGTGACCACCAGAATGCAACGGCATTCTGGAATTCTCTGGAATTCTCTGTCCAGCTACCACAGACATATGGGGTTATTTACAATGTGATATCTTGGGGAAGGCGCATCTTCGTCCTCAAGGTGACATCTTTGTTTTTTAACATTGGAAAGCGGTCTTGTGCTGCAGATTTGCCCAATTCAATTTGCCACTTGATTTCTTGACTGCTTCTTTCAAGGAATTCAAGTAAAATGAAAACCTTGACAACTTCAATGTTTTCTCTATTTATCATAATGCCCACGGACCCAGTTGTGAGAATTTGTGTTCGCTTTATATTGAGGTGAAATCTATACTGATCCACCATGCATCTATCAGTGTATTGTGCTATGGTGGTTCACATGTGGTTGTGATGCTGAAAGCTATGACACCAGTGTTTTAAATACCAACAAGGTCACCCAGGATGGTTAACAGGTTTCAGCAGAGCTTCCAGACTAAGATGGACTAGGAAGAAGGCACAGGCAGTCCACTTCTGAAGATTAGCCACTGAAAATATTATGGTATCTTGCTACAGAAACTTTCAGTATTGCTTCTCGAGGTTTGAAATTGTTGCCAGTTCTTTTCACTTGGAAATGGAACCATGTCCTTGCCTTCTGGTTTTCTAACCCCATGACTTTGCACATTTCAGTAGAATGCTTGACTTTGCCTTTGGGAGCTTCCCAAATCTTCAGTTCAGATCTTTCATTTCACTATTTCTTCTATTGACTTTAGGTACTGTATTTTCAAGAGCAAGTTTCGACCGTGTCCCTGACATATTTTTGGTCTTTTCAACCCTTCCCCTCTTTTTAATGACCTTTTTGCTTTGTTCATGCATGATATCCATGATGTTATCCCCCAGTTAGTTCCATATTCTATCATTAGTGTTTAATTTGTCAACCTTGTTATTGAGATGACCTTTATGTTCAGGTGGGATATACCTTGGATCCTGTGAACTTCTTTTAATCTCCTTCAGCTACAACATGATCTTGTCTATGAGGAGTTCATGATCTGTCCTGGAGTTGGACTCTGGCCCTGTTCTAACTGATGATGTTGAGTATCTCCAACTTTTTCCACACATGTTCAAGTAAATCTCTGTGGAAATCCATGTAAATCCAAGTAAATCCATGTGGAATTAGCCACATGTAGTGTCAGCATTTATGTTGTTGAGAATAAAGTATGTTTGATGAATAGGTTGTTGGTTTTGTAGCATTCTAGCATACGATTCCCAGCATCATTTCTATCAGCAAGGCCATAGTTTCTAACTGCTGAATTGCAATATCCAATAATTATCAATGGTACTTCACTGAATAATTGATCAATTTCAAATATCCTAGCCCATCGAGCCTTGAGAGTGATCTCCCCACTCACAATAGCCATTGCACAGAGAGGACCATATAGTCAGCCCCACTATGAAATATAGCATCCCTCATTGACCCAAGACCCTATGGGGACAACACTGGAGAAGCAGGGTTGTGAGTGCACCGGCCTGACCCCACCACACTGAGGCAAGGGTGTGCAACAGAAGAACAGGAGGAGCAGAGCATGGAGTTTCTAAGGAATTGCCAAGGATATAATTTGGGTTCAGGACGTGACACTCCATCTGACTCAACTGGGGGACATTCCTGGATGTCAACGACCAAACTTTGAACTATTTATAGGTTTTTCTTATGTTGTTGTTTTTATTATTATTATCACTTTGGATATATTTTTCCGGACATTAGTTTTTTGTTGTTGTTGTCATTCTTTTGCCGCTTCATCTTGTGATGTCTTGGGGTTTTTTGGTACATATTATTATCTCTGCAAGTCTATATAGATGATAGGCTGGATGAACAATTTAGAGGAGAAAACAATGGGACTGCTGGTTCTGGGGGAACATGGGGGATGTGGCAGTGGAGGAAAGGAGGTGGTGTTGACCATCTTAGGGACAAAGGAACAACAAGTGATCCAAAATCAGTGGCAAGGTGGGTGTACGAGGGATACAAGTCCTGATAGGGATTGATCAAGAGTAATGTAACAGAGTGAAATTACTGTAACCCAAATAAAGGATGAGAATGATGGTGGGACAAGAGGAAAGTAAAAAGAAATAGAGGGAAAAACTGGGGGGCATAGAACATTTACAGAGATCTAAATAAAGGCATGAACTTAGCTATTAGGATAAGGAAATAGATCTATATGCATAGACTTAAAGGGTCAATATTAAGGCAGCAGATTGGACATTGGACATCCACTCAAGTATTTCCTCAATGCAAGACACTTCCTTCTATTAAGTTGACATTCCTTGATGCTCACCTTCCTGGCATAATCAATGAAAACAAATGTATGCACAAGCAAATGTGGTAAAGAAAGCCAATGGTGCCCGGCTATCAACAATATAGCATCTGGGATCTTAAAGGCTTGACAGTAAACAATCAGCCAGATAGCTCAGAAGCAATTTATTGGAAGAAGCACACCAGCCTGTGTGATCACATGGTATCAATGGAAGCAGTTATCAGGCATCAAGAACAAAAATCATATCATTGCATGCCCACCTTCCTGATATGATCACTGATGACAAAGGTATGCATAAATAATTGTGGTGAAGAAAGCTGATGTTTCCTAGCTATCAAAAGATAAAGCATCTAGGTCTTAAAGATTTGAAGGTAAACAAATGGCCAGCTAGCTCAGAACCAACAAAACCCACATAGAAGAAGCAGACCAGCCTATGGAACCACGAGGTGTCAAAGGGATCAGATACCAGGCATCAAAGAACTAAAAATTATATTATTTTAAACAAGGGGGAGTACAGATTGGGAACCCACAGTCCATCTGCAGGGGAAGTGACATCCCCCTACAGAAGGGTCATGAGGAGGAGACATGCCAGTCAGGACACAGTGTAGCAATGATGAAATATGCATCTTTCCCCTAGTTCTAAAATGCTTCCTCCTTCCCACTATCATGATCTGAATTCTACCTTACAATCTGGTTGGACCGGAGGATGTACCCTGGTACAGATAGGAACCAGAAACATGGGTTATCCAGGACAGATGATTTTTAGGATCAGTGAGGAGAGTCGCAACACTGGTAGGATGGAGGTAGGGTGGTAGAAAGGGGGAACTGATTATAAGGATCTACATATAACCTCCTTCCTTGGGTATGAACAACAGGGAAGTGGGTGAAGGGAGACATTGAACAGCATTCGATATGGCTAATAATATTTCATAAATTATCAAGGGTTCATGAGGAAGGGGGAGCAGCGAGGGAGTGGAAAAAGGAGGAGCCAATACCAGTGGAAAGAAAATGTCTTGAGATTGATGAGGGCATCAAAGGTACAAATGTGCTTTGCACACAATGGATGTATGGATGGATTGTGCTAAGAATTGTATGAGCCCCCAATAAGATGACTTTTAAAAAATAAAAATATCTTCAAATTCTTCATCTTCTGTATTTGTGTCTAGTGTATACATTTGACTAATAGTTGTATTAACTGTTCTTTCTTGTAGGCCTAAATAAAGGGTATAAAACTTGAATAATTTTCAAAGCTATGTATTTAATTTTTTTCAACACAAACAATCGTATCACCTTCAAAGTACTTTCCATTTCACTTAATACATTTGTCATATCTGTGATCCCACTGTGGGTCAGAACTGACACAACGGCATCTAACCACAACCTTCCATCTAGCTCCTCATTTATCTCTGTAAATGTTCTCCATCTCATGAATTTGGGCTCCATTGCCACACTCTGCTTAAAATCCCTCATCCTGTCAGTGGCGTCCATATCCTGGTCTCCTCTGTGTCCTTGCTTTTACTTCAGTAGACACCAGATCAGCTCCATGAGGTCAAACACATTGTTACTTGGTTCATTCCTCTTTCCCAAGTCCCTAAAATAGTACGTAGTCCTTCATCAGTGTTATTGGAGGATGAATTACAGTCATTAGCTTTTGGTATATCAGATTTGTTATGGAAGTGGTCTACATGCAGGTTAGCTATACTCAATACTATTTGGGGTCTTGTGAACTTGATTTCATCTTCTTCAGCTTCATGTCTGAGGATCACACACCATAAAGAAGAAATATCCCATTACACAGTTCAATTTTCATCTTAACAGCACCTGGCATGCCTATGAGTGAAAACCAAAGACATACTAATTATATAATTGGAATTTAATTTTTAAAATCTGTAGTCTTATGTGAATAGTAAGAAGCCCTGGTGGCATAGGGTTTGCACATTGGATTCCTAACTGCAAGGTTGGCACTTCGAAATGACTATTATGCTCCAAAGGAAAAATAAGAGACTTCCTACTGAGAAGCCCACAAGAGTAGTTCTACCCAGTGCTACAGGGTTCAAATGAGCTAGCATTGACTCAATGGCAGTGAGTGAGAGTTTGAATTACACCAACAGTAGCTGTACCACAATATTTTTATAATGATTCATTTTCATAACCATGCTGGCAGTTCAATTGTCTGATGATGATTTGGCTAACATGCTATTGGAAGATGGCAGATGATATGCAGGGTGGTTTGTGGTAGATAAATCCATTTCAGATAAACCCATTGCCTGTCATGATTTTTGTCTAGCTGTGTGACAGTATCTGTCCTCGGCACTCTGAGAATTCTAGACATTTTGGCTGCATCCGTCATTATCACCTCACTCACCCAGCTGCCCTTTAATACCTCTCTCTCTCTTTTAATAAAATGTCTTCCTTTTGTGACATACAAATACAACCGATGAAAAGAGAGCCTTTTTTCCTGTGATGTTGGAGATAACAAACAGCTATAGAAAGAAAAGGGGGTGGGGGGAGGCTACCAAGGAGTTCCTCTTCAAAGTTCCCTCCAAATACAAAATCAAAAAGGGTTAAAAAGAATCCAACATGTGTCCTACACAGATGCATACCCACTGACAAAATGGAAAAGGTTAGCAGAACTAAAAATAAAGCTAAGAGCTCTTAAAAAGATATCCTAACTTGCACTCAACAAACCAAAAAGTCTAGTAAAAAGGCTCAGATATTTCTGAAAACTAAAAACCAAGCATAGTTATGAATGAGGTCCCTACCAACATTAGGGAAGCATGATGGCCTGAGACAAGAAGCCTTGTGAGAAATGCCTGCAAGGCAGGCTGGGAAGCAAACCTGACCAGACATGAACTTACCTTTTGTGGGACTTACAGTGGAGCCCTTTGTGGTCCCTTTGATTGGGAGGCATCAGAAGTCCATCAACTGACAATAAATAGCTTTCATCCCATGTCCTTGGAAAGACAGCTGTCCAGCATACTTCCTGGCTCCAGGACCCCTGGAAAGAGCCCACCCACCCTCTTCCAGCAAGTGAGCTGTGGGTACACTAACCCTAGTGAAAGGCTGTCTGGCCCCACCAAACTCTGACCGTCCCATTGCTGGTGGGATCCAGACTGCTGGGAGTGCCCAACAGATGAGATGGGCATGCCAGGGAGCCTTTGTTCCCAGCTCCCTCCCTCTCACTTTTTAAGTTAGACTCTTCTGCCCTGATTCACAAGCAAATGTTCTGTAATGTTGTCATGACATGGTGGGATGCTGGGCCCCAAACAGCTGCAGCCCGAGAACATCCATACACCCAGTCCTTGTGACTACACAGACCTCTCTTTTCTATGTTAGACCAGAGAAGATGTAGAGGGTCTGACCTTGCCAATAGGCTGCTGGGTTACAAATCACATGTGCCTGACTCTTAACTGGAAGGTTTGTGGTTCAAATCTATCCAGGCACACCAAAGAAGAAAGATTTGAAGATGTACTTCTGTAAAGATTACATAGTCATGCAGAACCAGAGTTCAGTGACCCTCTGAAGCATACTCCTTTGGTCACTAAGAGTCAGGATATACTCAGTGGCAGGGAGTTTCATCCTGGCGCATGTTCTCACCACACTCAGTGTGTGTGAGCTAACTGCCTTCAGTCATGCGGGGCTCACGCAATTTGATCCATTCATTCACCTATCAAGTAGTCACTACAGAATCGTGATGAGACCTCTCGAAGCCCAAATTCTAAGCTGATTTGGACCTGGGGGATGGGGTACACTTTAAAAAAACCAGGTCTGGGGATCCTGGAAACTTGTAAGTAAGAAAAGTAGTCTCCGGACCGAAATATTGTGGTTGATCACTTTGGCACAGCACTGATCATCTCATTTATCGTCATGAAACACACATTATAGAAGTTACTAATTCCATTGTCATTTACTAAGAAGGAGGAAAAAATCCATATGTTGTGAATCATAATCAATAGAATTCAAAGCTTTCATCTGTCACAGGTTCTTATAATAACCAGGTGGATGCCCATATATAATTAATAAGAGATTGATAGAAAGATCTATTTTTCAGTGTTTGCAACTGGATAGATGAAAAGCACTCTAATCTTAAGCCTTAGTATTTTGTCAACTACACTCACTCCCTCTAGTGAAGCAGCCACACAATAGCAAGAAATCATCTTAATGAGACATTACCTAGGTATTTAGCATATGTGTGTGTGGGTACAGATAAATCATTATATATGATGTGTTCAGTCAGGTTGATTGGCAGGTTGGACTCCACCCCTGTGCTTTCATAAAAATTCAAATTGACATAAAATCATCTAACTACCACTTCTGAGATCAGCTGTTTTGGTTTTGGTGTTGGTTTTTGGAAAGCCCATCCCAGGGCTCCCAACTATCATCTCCTATCAGTCTGAGGAACTGTTCCCAGCAAGCAGTTCAGGGACAGGGTCTGTAATCATGTCCTCTTGCTGCTGGGCAGACAACCACAAACAATGATTTT
>PVJH01027567.1:0-28535 GCA_004026705.1 Nesogale talazaci | reverse complement strand
TGAGAATTTGTGGGGAAATTCCCTTATCTTTCACTTCACTTTTCCAGGAATTTTTGAAGCCTGTGTGTGTGTGTGTGTGTGTGTGTGTGTGTGTGTGTGTGTGTAACTGCTTGGAACTCCCTGAAGCCCAACACCATCTAACACATACACACATATATGTTTATAGAGAGAGACTGTTTCTACACATGTATCCATTCTGAGCTGGTGTAAAGCTTTGTGGACATTATCTTGTCAGAACTTCAGAACTGGCCCCACTGTATAGGTCAGACAACTCAGGTGAGAGGTGTGAGGCAGTGTCCAGGGGGCACAGATAGGAGCCGGAGGGACACGCAGGTTCAAGGAGAGTAGGGGTGGGACAGCCACCGCGGCCATCCACGTTGGGACCCCAGGACCGCGTGGGAAACGCTCTGGGAGGTTTTTCCTGGACCTGCTGCTGCTCTTCGACGGACTCCTGGGATGCACCTGGACTTGTCCCTGGTGTCGGTCTCCCGACCGTGCCCCCAGACTCAGCATCTCCGAGTCTGGAGACCACTTTGGGGGTGCAGGACCAGCGTGTCCCTCACACCGCACCGTGTGTTGAGTGGGGAGTGTGTGTGAACACCCGGCCGGTCACAAGGAGACTCAGGGTGCAGACGAGACGGTCTCTGGATGCAGAATGCAGCTGGCCTGACGCTTTGTGCCCCGAGCTGTGCACGGGGCACGGTGCAGCAGGAACAGCCGGCGGCAGCTCTCCCGTCTGGAGCCCACGCTCTTCCGGGGCACTCCCCTCCTGTGCAGACATGCAGACATTATCTCCCAGAGCTGGGGTTCCCAACCTCCCTTTCAGACAGTCCCTCCTGTGGTGGTGACCCCACAGCCAAAGCATTATCTCCGTGGCTCCTTCATCCCTGTGATCTTGCTACTGTGATGAATCAGGCGACCCCTAGTAAAAGGGTCCTTCGGCCCCCACAGGGGTCGAGACCCACAGGTTGAGAACCGCTCGCTATCTGTGACCAAGGTCTCTGAAGTCAGGGCAGGGGCAGGGGTGGCTGGAGGGCTCAGTGGGGGATAAACCCTGTCCCCGCCCATCAGACCCTCCAGTCTGTTTTCCCATCTGTGTTTCTCCACCTGGTGAGGCCGCTCCTCTTTCTCTACAGGCCGTGCCGTCGGACTCTCCCGGTGGACGGGTGAGACAGGCTTCGTCACAAACCAGTGACTCCGGGGAAGGAATTTACGTGGCATGGCTGAATGAGCACAGCAGGGGGCACAGCCACATTTAACTAAGGTGACCAGATGTCCCGCTTTGGGGAAAAAAAACAATTTTTCCCACATTCTGCGGCATTTTAAAAAAGTCCTGATTTTTGGAAAGAATGCACAAGCTAGGAAACGGGAAGGGAATATACCCCCCTCGACCCCATCCCACCCCCCACCCGGGTCAATGGGATCCCGCTTTACCAATGTAAAAATCTGGTCACTTTAGTTTAACTCAAGCCCCACAGACTGGGAAGAAACCGCCCCATATGCTGACCGTGGCTACTCCTGGGGTGATAAAAACAGAACACGACAATTCACGCCCCCGAGAGGAAGCCAGCCGATGCACAGAGAGCCTAGAGGGCAGGGTAAGGCTACCCCGTGGGCTTCCGAGACCCTGGCGCCTTATGGGGGTAGAAAGTCCCACATGTCTCCCTGGGAGCGGTGGCTGGCTTCCAACTATTAACCTGATGGCGCCAGCCCAGTGCATAACCACTGTGTGTGTGTTTGCGGGGGGCGGGCGGGATGTACACTCTGTCTTCTTTATACGTCTCCATGCTTGACGACATTTCTAAAGGAAAGCATGGGTTTCAAGAGCTAGAGTAGAAAGCTTTTCACCCACCCACCACCACGCCAGGGACCCCGGCTAGAGAAAGCTGAAGTGCAGCGTCACCCTCCTGAGACGGGGGCCCGGGAGCCGGGGTGCACTGAGCCTTGGAAGATGCTTACCGGGTGCCATTACCTCTAAGTATTAGCTTGTTCATTATTAGGAATTAACAGCGGCTCATTATCACCCGTGACTAGCAATTAGAGAGCAATGTCTTGTGGAGATTAAATCACTAATGGCACTCGTCCCTGCCCAAGCTGGTAATAGAAGGCCAGCGTGGAAGTGTCCTGGTCTTCCCCTCTGAGAAAGGTGAGCGTTGCGGGCCAGGGTGAGAGCCCAGAGAAGCGGCCTTTGGGGGGAGGAGAAGGGGAGGGGAGGGGAGGGGAGGGCAGAACTGCATAGCCACTCTGATCACAGCTGCCATTCCCCGCCTCCCCTCCCCCTAGAGCAATTCCCAGTAGTTCAGTGACTGGAGAGCGGGGATGCCTGACCCAGCTTCCGTGCCGGGGACAGCAGCTGCTTCTAGGAGGGGCCAGTGACTCAGGACCAGCTTGGCGCGGGCTTCCCTGATGACAGGAGGACCATCCCTTCCCACCACGCTGGCCTCCATGGCCTTCTGCGGTGGTTTACGGACACAGACTCTTGGGCACGCTTCCTGACCAGAAAGCGATCTGTGCCCAGCAGGTGGAGGGAAAGCTAGATGGACTCTGAGATTGGGTCGTGAACAGTGTGGCTTCCACCTAGTCCTTTGGGAGGATGTCAGAGGAAGGGGGTCCCCTGTGGCCAGCCCACCTCTCCCAAGGCCGCCATGCTCTAGGACAGGGCTTTTCCAATGTGGCCCGACTGACATTGGGACTGGAGCCTTCCCTGTCCTCTCCATCCACAGCAATGGTCAGCAGCATCCCTGGCCTCGACCGACCAGATGCCCACGACACCCCCACCCAGCTGCCTTGCTGCGAGACCACCGGGGTGAGGACCGCTGCTCGAACACGGAGGTGTTGCGTTGGCAGGCTGGCTGTGGCCCACTTAGAATGGCCCGCTCCTGCCAGCCCTTCAGAGGACCCAGCCCACATCTGACTGACCACATCTGCACGCAGATCCCAGGCCCGAACCGTCCGCAGAGCACCCCCCAAGCCCCGACCCACCAAACTGGGAGCACGAGGCAGTCGACGGTGCTTTGTACCGACGCGGTTCCAGCACCGTTTCTTTATGCTCGGAGTTTACCAAAACAGCCCCCCCTCGTCGGAGCGCCTCTCCTCACTGCCTAGGTGGGATCGCACTCCTGGCCAGGGCTCTGGCCAGAAGGAGATGGCGGGGAAGGGGCCAAGGGCCCTCTTTCTATATCTAGAGCTACACAGTGATACGGGAGCCCTGGGTTACGCCTTGGGCTGCTAATCACAGGCCAGCAGTTCAAAACCTTCTCTGGAGAAAGATGCGGCTTCCTCCGCCCATAAACAGTGACAGTCCGGGAAGCCCACAGGGACTAGTCTACCCCATGCTTCAGGGTCACAGTGACTCAGAATCATCTCACTGGCCCTGAGTTTGTCTTTTCAATGTTGTAAATCTCTCTAGATGGACACTCTCTTTCAAAGCACTTTTTAGAAATAGTGTCTCTCTGCAGTCCCGTGTCTCCAGGTCCCCGGTCCATCGTGTCCAGTTTGTTCTGTTCTCGGTGCTCTTGTTTTCCCGCCGTCTGCCCTCTTGCCTTTCTCAAGAGTAACGTTGACCCACTGGTCTCATGTGGATTTTGTTGGGGGGGGGCATCACTGCCCTCTGGTGGGAGTAGGAGGCCCAGCCTTGCTCCTGGAGAGCTGCTGCTGGATTGGAACCGCCAACCCAGTGGGCCGCAGGCCCGCACTCAACCACTACGCCACCGGGGTTCAGCCCACATGTGGATTGTTTTAATAGAGCTCGGTGGTGATAGGAAGATGCTCTCGTGGTGCTGAGTTAAGCATCTGGCTGCTAAGTGCAAGGTCAGTACTGGTCACCCTGAGCTGCTGTGCAGGTGGGAGGTGAGGCGGTCAGTTTCTGCAAGGACGGTCAGTCTTCGTGGCCCGAGATTACGGCTGTGCTCTGCCCAGAAGGGCTGCTGTGGGCCGAAGTCGGCTCGGAGGCTACAGGGGTGAATATTCAGAGACGAGTCACTCTGTGGTGACCCTGGGATCAAAGTTTAAAGAGCACCTCAGGATGATATTTGGGTGGGGGGGTGGGGGGCAGTGAGTCTGGGTATTGACATTTCCCTGTGTCTGCTCAGAGTCTGTCTGTGTGGCTTTGACCAGCAGTGGTTGCTGGCACCCTCTGGACCCTCTGGTCTCAGGGTGGAGAAAGCGTGTCTTGGGGTTCCTCCGAGGCGGGGCTCCTTCCTTCTTGATGGCTCTTGATGGGGAGAGATGGCTCATGCTCACGTGGCAGCCTGCTGGCCAGCCTTTGGGGCCCCAGGGGCGGCCCTTGTGAGGGTCCTCTTCAGTGCCTGTGGGTGAGTGGCACTTCAGCTGTGGGGTCAAAGGCATCAGAGAGCCAGCACCCCCACTTCCTAGGCTGTGCACGTCACACCCACCGCCTCTCAGAACCACAGGCGTGCCACCAGGGACCACGTGACAAGGAGTGACCCCACAAGGACTCACAGACGTGTGACTGACTAAGGAGTGCCCTGCTGCATCAGAAAGTAACAAGCCCCCCCCCCCAAAAAAAAAAGAGTTTACTAGTGTGATAGGTAAGTTTGCTGTGACAACATGGCCAATGAACACATGTGAGATTAATTGGAGGGCGGAGAGATACATGCCTCAGCGGGCCTCGTCTTTCTCTCTCCTGCTCTTGGATCTTCAGACCAGTGTGCAGCCGGCTGCCTTGTTCGTCCTGTGCCTCGATCTCCAAGCGACCCTACCCGTGGGACACCTCATCCGTGGACTGTGTCGCTGTGAGCTGAGGTTCCTTCAAGCCCTGCTTCGCCACGCTCCTGGAATAGACATCCCTTGAGCTGGGACTCTCGGACTCTGTCATCTGGCTGACTGTTGGTGACCTGCTTTGCTGTTTGCTGCTTGTGGTCGGATAGCCTGAATTGCTACAGAGGACTACCCAGCGGTCCTCAAGACTCGAAGGACTGCCAGTGTACCAGGTGTCTCACGCAAATGACTTGCACCGAGCCATTCGTACTGCTTTATAGATTACTTAACTATATTTATTTCTTATGCTATCTATCTGAATATATATAAAATTATTACTGTCCTGGTTTTGTTTCTCTAGAGAACTCTGCCTGACACACCTAGGATTGAATCAAGAAGTTCATAGAACAAGGGCACCCTGACCCAGACGGTCTCATCTCCAGCTTCTTTCTCTTTTTTTTTTTTTTAATTTTAATTTTTTTTTTTGTGGGCATCACTGCCTCTGGTGGTCGTGGGCGCTACCCAGCCACCGCTGTATTGGAACTGCCAAGCCCGGGGGCTGCAGTTTCGCACTCAACCACTTACGCCACCAGGGCTCAGCCCTCCAGCCTCTCTCGACAACAGTGCCAGAACTTTCTTCAGGCCCGTGTCAGCCCTCATGTCTCTTGTCTCACCTTGGTCTCAGCTAAGCTTCTGGACTAATGAGGTTCACAGGTTTTTTTTCTGGGAGGAGATACCAGGCTCTGCATAAGGATGTATGAGGGATGGGGGGGGGGCAGTGAGGGGGGCAGTGGGGAGTGTCTTCATGGCCGGTGGAGTGGCATCTCTGTCAACCCCAGAGCCACTTCCTATAGGACCGAGCAGAACTGCCCGTAGGGCTCCGAGGCTGCGGGCTTTGTGGAAGCACACGGCCGCATCTTTCTCCCGGGGTCCGGTTGGCGACTTTGAAACACTCTGTCCTTTTGGTTAGCAGCCAAGTGCTTAACAACTGCACCACCAAGCTCTTGGCATCGCCAGCACATAGATACCAGGCACAGTGTCGGCAGATGCTGGCTAAGTCTCAAGCGGGCAGGGTCCTGGCATCAGGGGCAAGCTGGGAGACCTCTGAATTCATCACTGCCCTGCTCTCTCCTCTTAGTTAGCACAGCTGCCCTCCAGCAGGCAGTCATGGAGAGCTGGGCATGGGCACGGGCACTGCAGGCTGGGCTGCTGAGGGTGGTTGATGGGTGGCCTGAGTTCTCGGCCGGCCAGTCACGCCCTCTCCCGCACGGATGCTCTTTGTGGATGTTCTTTTGTGTTGCTGGGCCCAGTGCTGCTAGGACAAGCGCAGAGTCCACGGAGCAGTCCCTGCACCTCAGCCAAGCAAGTCTGCAGCTGGCTGTGGGCCTGCTCAGCCTGTAGAGACGAGGGCTCACAGCTCCGGCACGGCCTGGTCCCACCGTGTCCCCGAACCTCCTGGAGGGAAGGGCCCATGTCCAAGACAGCTCCTTTCCCTTGGGTTTGGCAAAAGGCTAGGAACGGCCCAGTTTCCTTGGTGGGGAGCCAGGGAGCAAAGGGTCCCTGCTCATGCGGGCCAAAGAGAGATGGCCACGACGTCGTCAAGTCTGATGGAGTGAAAGCAGGGCCCAACAAGTCAATTTCAATGCAAGACAACTCCACACGCAGAAAAGGGTTGCATTCCGGAAGTTTTCAAGGCCCGGGCTTTCAGAAGCAGAGTACCACGCCTTTCTTCAGCAGCACTGCGGAGCAGGTCCCAACCTCCAACCGGGCCTTTGCTACAGTGCTTCCCTGTTTGGGCCACGCAGGGTCCAGCGAGCTGCCTGATCCCCCGTCCACATGGCTGTGCATGTCCGCCAGCTCTCAGGTGGGAGAGCCACAGAGCCACGTGGTGACGTGAACATCATCCATAACATTTTCTTCACAGATTTATTTTCACTACACAAGGGGACCCTGCATACCATTGCCTACCAGGACTTTATCTTGCTTCCCATCATGCATATTGACAGCACTCTTTTCAGTAGCCACAGGCATGTACTATTGGACCCGCACATTCCTAAGCGGATCTCTGACCATGGCCCTACCACGTAATGCCTGTGCGGTCTCCGTGTCCGGCTTGGTGGGTAGACACAGGCACAGCCTTGCAGCCGGGTGGCCGTGGACACTCATTCTCTCTGGAGACACTGGCACGCCTGTCCATGGGGTGAGGGAGCTGATCCACGGGAACATTCCCAGAAACCTTTGCGGGCATGCTTACGGTCACCCCGTTGGGATTCGCAAAGATTTCAGAGCGCACACTCAGAGAGGCACCCCACACAGGAAAAGACTGATGCAATTGTCTCCAGAAACCTGGAGACCATCAGTCTCTTTCTCCCAAAGGTGGGAGAAAGGACACAAGGCAGACCTGGGAAGGAGGGACTTGAAACTCCCGGCGTTTCTGACCCGTCCATCCCCGTTCCAGCCCCCGCTGAGGTGGCATCTCCACCCCAGATAGGCCGGATCAGAGTCTACATTGTAACCTGGCCCTCTACAAGTGATTAATCATGACACACACACAAGAATCAAATGGTGGGGGGGGGGGAAGGGCTATAAGACTCCCTTGGGGATCTTGTTACAATGTCGATTCTGATTCAGTACACCTGGGGTGGAAATGCAGGCGTCAAGCCTGACCCAACCAGTTTAATATATAACCTCTGACTGCCATCTCACATGTGGGATCTATAAAGAATGCCAACATATCGATAAGAACACAAGACTCCAACAGGACAGGGTACAGCTGTCCCCGTGGGTTTCCAAGGTTCTAATATTGAAGACAGCAGAAAGCCTCGTCTTTCTTCTGCCAAGCGGCTGGTGGGTTTGAACCCCTGAGTCTGAGGGGCACAGCCCCGCGCCTAAGCTGCAGCACCACCAGGTCTCAGAAACGCCAACCAAGCTCAGGGGGATCCAGAGTGCACAGATCTGTCTCACGTGCTTTGGTTGTGTTGTCAGGAGAGGTCAGTCCCCAGAGAAGGGCATCATGCTTAGTGAAGTGGAAGGGTCACGGGCGAGAGGAAGGCCCAGGACTAGAGGGGTTTCCCAGGGGCCGCGTTGATGGGCTCGAGCCTGCAGGCAATGGCCAGGAGGGGCTGGGCCAGGCCAGGTTTTCTTCTCTTGGACGTTGGTCGCTGTGTTGGAATGGAACTGACCGGGCTAACAACCACCACAACCCACTCAGTGAGTCCAGCCCAGATTTACTTGCTTTCTCGTCTGTAGCAGCGTTAAGTAAGCATAAGGAACCCCTGCTTCACCCTGCTTCGTGAGTAGTCTGCTTCTTCCCTGGGCTACCAAGAGCCGGAAAACAAACAAACAGGAAAAAGAAAAACAACAACTTGGTTCCCTGTGTCTTAGTATGTGTAGCCAGGGGAAGTATCCAGGCTTGATCTCATTTTGATGGCATCTCTCAGAGTCGAGGTTGGAGCCTGTGGAGCTGCCGGGGGCGTCCCCACCTCCCGGAGCTCCATGCAGCCCAGACCTGTGCGCAGCACAGCCACCCCATCCGCGGGCCCACGGGTTCTGGACCCTGCCCCCACACCGCACGCCAGGCACGGAGAATAGCCACTCCCCCTTCATCCGGATAGCAGGTCCCCGGTGGGCTGACCTCCAGATGGGCGGTGCTAACCCACCCCGAGATGCCCTGTTCCACTCTGCGGTGGTGCCAACTGGTTCTTCCAGGGCTGTGAGGATCAAATGCCACGGTCTTGAAACGGGGCCCCCTATCCTGGCACGCTGCTCGTTTTATTGTATGTGTCTAGTGAAAAGCGATGTCTGTGCCTAGGTAACCACACAACTCACTCGCTCTCTGTGGATTTAGACTCCCTGGAGGTGGAAGAAGAACCGGAGGTGGGGGGGTGGGGTGGGGTGGGATGGGGAGGGCGCGTCTCCAAGGGAACCTTCTCTTTCTCCCACAGAGCATCTGGTGGTCTCGAACTATGGACCTTGCGACTTGCAGCCTCAGGGCAAGCCGACATCACTCCATGACCCCGGACTCATTTGCCTAGAAAATACTGCACAGAGAGTGGGAATTACATGGGAACTAAATAGGACGGGTGGGGATATTTATGATGTTTTACACCAGGGTGAGTAGAGACGTCTAGCTGCCAGCCCATAGCAGCCTTGACTAAACAGAAGAGCTGAAGGGGGGAACCACTATTTCTGGACATGGCCTCCAGGGATGCGCCTGCCTTGGAAGGCTGTGTTGGCGAGGAACGCCAGCCTCTGTGACTCATGCCACATCGGAGCGGCCGTGGGGGCCTCCTCGGGACTCAAAGCATGCTCCTTTCCAAGGTCCCCTACGTCAGGGGGACGAGGACAGGTCTGAAGGGGCGGGGCTGTTCTGGGCTGCAGGGCGGATGGGGTAAGATTTCCCTCCCAAAGAGACTCTCCTAGGGCGGCCCTCGCTCCCCTCCGAGAAGGTACATCGCCCAGTTTAAGGAGGCTATTGAGTCACCTACTCAGTGGAGGAGCTGGGATTTGAACCCAGCGCTCCCGGGCTCCACTGAACTCACTGCCTCTCCTTCCTCTCCCCACCGGGTCCCCCTTGGGCCTCGGAGTCTGGGCTGGTGTGCTTAGCTCATCACCCTGGGAGCTCGTGCTTGGAACCAGGAGATTCCTGACTGCCAAGTGCACTGTCTGTCCTCATTTGTCCCCTGCATGGGCAGCCTCCGTGTCCCACAGGAGCGCTGAAGATGGCACGTCCTTTTCTCCTTGGCCTTGGCATCACCAGGTGGCGGGGAAACCCAGATCCTTCCCTTACACAGCGGGGGTGGTGCAGAAGATGGCAGAGGGGGCGAGAACAAGGCGGCTTCCTGTCGGACCTGCTGGCTGATTCTTGGTCGGGCGCTGGCCCCTCCGGCCCCTCGTCAGCGTTCATGCGCCCATCATCTGGCCCGAAGCCACCAGCCCTCCGTGTACCCGTCGCCACGGAAACCCTAAGGGGTGGTTCTCCTCTGCCCTTTAGGGTGGCTGAGGGTGGGGATCTGGTTGCTTTTTAGCTTATTTAGGTCTCTGAAGAAAAATGACTCTCCCTGCAGATTCTTTCTTCTGGGGAGGGAGGGTGAGGGGCGGGGGAGAACAACGGGTCTGGTCTCAGGGCAGCGGCGGGCAGAAGTGCTGTGCTGCAGAATGTGGCCCCCTGGGCACAGAGCACCAGGCTGGGCTTCTATAAATACCTCCTCCTCCAGTCTGCACATCGTACCGGACAACAGAGGCTCAGGGAATTCAGGACACCCCTCCAGTCTCTCCTTCCCGCCATCCCTCCAGCCCTGCTCAGACAATCCCCAACTCCGGTCGGATGGAGCAGCGGGCTGTGCCCCTGCGGGCCCAGGGCCACCACTCAGGAGCCCAGTGCTCAGGCTGGACGCCCCTTGGGATCAGCAGGGAAAAGGCTGCATGAGCACTGGGCATCTCTGAGGAGAAAGTTCCCTATTCCTGCACTCTGTGTCATAAGAAGGCGGGTGTCTGGTGGACCTCTGGCCTAACTTTGGGCATGCCCCTTCTTAAAAGTAAGGGAATGCCATGCCACAAGGACTGGCCTGTCCCCAGAGGGGACATCTGTTTCCTCAGCCCAGAAGGTGGCCTGATGGTCAGCACTCCAGAGGGTCAGGTCCACAACGATGCCTCACATTCCTCAAGAGACAAAACCCAGGTGCTCTGGGGACTTTTACGCGGCAGCGAGCTTTGGTGGCAGCTTCCTCTGCTTCTGTGCTGGAGACCTGGGTTCGATTCCCCCCGCCACCGCCACCATGTCCCATGTATAGCCACCCCCACTGGGAGCTTAAGTGTTGTTATGGTGACAAAGAGGTTTCAACGGAACTTCCAGACCTGTTAACAGGGACTAGGAAGAAAGAAAGACCAGAGTCAGTCAATGAAATCCTGGCAGGTGGTGCACGGCCAGGCAGCGATCAGGACGCAGCAGTCAGATCAGGGGACAGGGCTTTGCTGAGGTTACTGGATGGAGGGGTTACAGGCCTGGGGGGAAGTCAAGGTCAGGGTGCTGCAATTCCCTGAGCCTCTGTTGTCCGGGACCCTTGGAGAGAGCCAGGGATGAGACAAGAGAAGGGACGGGATCTCCACCCCTCTGTTTACTGCTGGGAGGTGGAGGGAGGGAGGGAGGGAGGGAGTTGCTGGCTGTCCAGGGAGAAAAAGATACAGCTTTCTATTCCCGGAATGATCTACAGCCTCAGGAAGTCGGGGGATGGAGGGAGCATGCCTGCTGTGCCCCAGGAACCCCCTCTGAGTCAGAATGGCCTCAGTGGCCCTAGGTTTGGTTTTAGTGAAGGAAGGTGATAGGCTGCTGTTGCTGTCCATCCTTTGATCCAGAGAGGACGCAGAGCTGACCACCTAGAAGGCTGGCTCAGGGCAGAAAGCGCACTCACCGGGGCAAGACGGCCAGCGTTGGTGGGGTGGCAGCCGTGAGCAATGGGTGACAAAGCTGGTTCAAGCCTCAGCTTGAAACCAGTCTCCGCGACTGCCTCGGTCAGAACGAGGCCGAGACGAGGGTGTGCGGGAGGCTTGGGACTTCCCAGGTGCCTTTGGGACCTGCCAGCCTAGCACGGGCCTGCTGTCTGAGAGGTCAGATCAGGAGTGAGAGGGGGAAAAGAGACTATCAGCCCGAAGGACAGAGCACAAAGCCTGAGTCCTTGGAGGGTGGCCCATCCACGAGTGTCACCTGGCGGTCAGGGACACTCCCAGGGCTGGCTGCTCCCACTCTGAGTCCAGTTCCGTTTGGACTTGAGCTGAGCCCTGCGATGTGCCAGTGAATATCCACATCCAGCTCTTAAGCATGGGAAACATGGACAGTGTGAGCTGCCATCCTCACAGTGGCCTTCCAAGATGTCATGGGAGAAACAGAATGTCAGATGCCACGGGGATGTATACGATCCCTGGATACTGAATACATGTTGAAATGGCAGACTGAGCTAACAAAAATATACCATCAACAATGAATCCCACGTGTCTGTATGTTCCCAAGGTGGTTGTGTGTTGCTAAGGGGTCCTTGCAGTGCCTCGTGCTACCCATTGGACTGCTGACCAAAAAGTAGGTGGTTCAAACCCACCTGTGGTTCTGAGGGGGGAAAGATGAGACCGCCTGATCCTGTGAAGAACGACTGTCTCAGAACCCCCAAGGGGCAGTTCTGCTCTGTCCTCTGGGATTGCTGTGAGTCAGATTCAACTAGCTGACAGTGGGTGTGGGCGAGCTTCTCTGTGCTAGAAGTTGTGCCACCAGTCTTTCAAATGCCAGCAGGGTTCACCCAGACACTCGCGACATCACAGCCACAACAAGGGTCTTGTCCATGCCCAGCAACACGTAGACAGACGGCAGAGGGCCGGTGACTGATTCTGTAAGACATGCGGTCCCCGAAAGCCCACCCACAACGCCCACGGGAGCGGCAGAACGTTGTCAGTGGCGTCGGGGGACTCACATCCTATCTCTGTGGAACCCCGATGGCCCGAAGCTATAGCTGCAGTTGCTGACGAGGCAGTTCTGACTCACGGCACCCCCAGGTGTGCAGAGAATCACACTCAGTAGGGTTTTTAAGGCCGTGAGGTCCCAGGAGCCTACCGTCAGATTTTTCTTCCAATGTGCCCCTGGGATCAAAGTCCCAAGCTCTGACGGTAGGCGTGCTTGATCGGTTATGCTGCCGCCTGGAGACTCCAAACACCAAATTTGCTGCCATGGAATCAATGCCGGCTCATGGCAATGCCCTGGCGGTTTTTGAGACTGAATGGTTTGGGGGGAGCAGAAAGTCCCGTGTGTCTCGTGAGGAGCTGTTGATGGGCTCAACCTGCTGACCATGCAGATTGCAGGCCCACTTGTAAGGATTACACCACCAGGCTCTTTTAGTCAATTATATATATATATATATATATATATATATATATATATATATACACACACACACACACACACACATATATACATATATGTCAAGGCATTCTCTTTTGTTCTATTTCTAATTTAGTTTCATCTGCTTCTTGACAATCACTCACTTTTAAACTCCACCTCCTGGTTCCATTTGTATCACAGCCTGCAAGTAACAAAAGGAAAGACACGGAGACCAGCTGACTGGTGCGGAGGTCAGAGAAGGGCCCGGGGCTGGGCAGGAGGCTGGCGTGTCTGTCACAGAGACCCTCGCCGCTGGCACCAAACAGCATCATTCACACACACACACACACGCACACACACACGCACATTTTGATTTAGATGGACTTTTGTGAACTTGTTTTAGATGAAGCGTTTTCCGCCTGAGAGGTTTTTCTGGCTGAGCTGAGGGTGAGGGTGAGTGCCCTGCCCTCTTCCTGGGGCACCAGCCGGCCTGCCTGCCCCCAGGGTTCTTGAAATGTTCTATTTTTGTTTGCATTCTTTAACTGTGTCCCACATACACTGAGCAGAGAGCTCCGTTCTACCCTGCAATGACAGACAGCCAACCTTTCTCTGCACATGCCCAGTTCCCTGCAACAGCCACGCCCAGGGCCCTCCCCCCTCCCCCACCGGTGTCAGCCCTGGGGACCCTGCAGGGGACAAGGCTGCAGAGGGCAGCGAGCCACAGCTGAGATGGGCCAGGGTTGGGCTCTGGGCTCTGTCCCCTTGGCTGGCTTCTCCATCCCTCACTGACCTCAGGTCTGGGTCAGCCTGGCTGGGAGCGGCTGCAGGACCATCTCCTGGAGAAGTGGGAGTATCCTTCCATTCTTTCCCTTCTTTCTCCTTTAATTTCTAACCCCCACAGTGCTCTGCCCTGAGCCACAGAGGGTACAGCAGGGAGGACCCCTGGGCGTGGGGGAACCCATGAGTCCCAGGTGTCCCTCCTGGCACCCCATCCCCTGCGCCCAGGAGAAGGGGACAGAGGTGTGCCACCTTAGGAACCCAGGTGGAACCTAAACTTGAACTTGTATCTCCAGGGCGCAGCCTCTGCTCCCCCAGCAGAGAGGCGGGCAGCAGGACACAGGCTGAGGGGGGCCACTCAGTTAACACGGGTAATCCATAGGCACAGGACAGGCGGTGACCCCACACTGGGCCTGCGCTTCATCTGGGAGAGAGGAAGGCTGGAGGGGGTGGGGGTGGGGGGGAGAAGGTCTGCTGGTTGCGTCCTCCTGTCCCCAGAGGGACAGAGCACCTCTCAGAACTGGCTAGGACAGGGAAGACAGAGCACCTCTCAGAGCTGGCTAACGCGCTCTGCCCCAGCTCTCCTGAGCCCTCGGTCCCAATGCGATGCCCCCTCCCCCCACTTCAGATGATGAGCGGTCCCCCTCTTTCCCAGCAGAGCGTGGCTGGAGACAAGTTGGAGGGCTGGAACGGAGGGATCCATGAGGAAGACTGCTCCTCTATCCTTGAATCCCTCTGCAGGGGCGGGGTGAGGCTTTTGATGTGAAGTGATACCGAAGCCGGGTGAGCCCAGCAGTGCCCTCGTAATGGCCAGGCGTTGCCTGCTGGCACTCGGGTTGACAAGCGTTCCATCACGGCCGTCCCCCGGGTCTGACCAGAGGTCCTTGTCGCTCTGCTCCGCAGAGTCTGGTCATCCCCAACCCCCCTCTCACCGTCCCAACCCCCTCTCACCCCCCAACCCCACCGCCTGCCAGTCCACACTGGCTCAGAAACCATCCAAGCAGAGCGTGAGCCGATAGTCTTATCAGCCAGTAACACTTGTCTAAAGTTGGCTGGAGCCTGGTCTTCAAGATAGCTGGTCAGCACGGATCAGTTCACCAGATGTGGTGGGAGCACGGAGCCCAGGCCACACCTGTCACTGTCACGGGCTCTAACCTTGCTTCTCACCTGGGAATGTGAGGTAAGAAGGCTTCTTTGCAGAGGTGCTAAAGATGAAGAAGTGGGGTCCTGCCAGGCTTGGGAAATGCTCTGGGGGTGGGGGTGGGGCCGGAGTACGGCTCTGTCCTCCAGAGAGGACACTGCATGACTGCGGAGGGCCGAGCAAGGTCCAAACACTCACCACACACCTGGCACTGTTCCTGGAGGCCCAGCCCCTCCCCTCAGAGGAATAGAATCGGTCCAGCAGTTCTCAACCTGTAGGTCACGACCCCTTGGGGTGGAACGTCCCTTTCAAAGGGGTCGCCTAAGGCCATCGGAAAACACGTATTTCCCATGGTCTTAGGAAGCAAGACACCGCTCCTCTATCCGTCTCCCGGAGAGTCCACCCACATGCAGATCCGCCCACTTACAAGGACCTGCTGTGAAGACCGTCACCCATGCGACACCATGCTTCAAGACACAATTTCACTTACTTGTCAGTAGAAACAAATAGTTTACAATATATGTCATATTGTTTTTGTGATTGATCACGATACTTTAATGATGTTCAGTTTCTAACAATGAAAATACATCCTGCACATCATCAGATATTTACACGATGATTCATAACTAGCAAAATGATAGTTATGAAGTAGGAACCAAAACAATTTTGTGGTTGGGAGGGGGGTCACCAAAACATGAGGAACTGTATTGAAGGGTGGCGATATGAGGAAGGTTGAGAACCACTGGTTCAGGGGTTGCTGAAGCCCCTCCCTCACCCCACTGGAGGTCACTGAAGGAGAGGGTGGGCCAGGGCCAAGGGTTCACCATCCACATTCATTCTGGCTTTGAACCTGGGGGCCACGGCTTCCCAGATGCGTGACTTGGGGCAAGTCACTGAAATGTTCTGCCCAAAGAGTGTTGTGTGAGAGTCGAATGAGCAGGAGCCTGGGACAGTGCCCAGCACCCAGAGCCCCCTGGAGCAGAATCTCTTGTGGCTGGAACTGTTCTGTGGCCAGGCCAGCGGTGGGGGACAATGTCACCAGCCGCTGGTGGGATTCCTGCTACTAAAACTCTGCTCTGTTAGCAGCAGCAGGCCTTCCTCTGGTCGCCTCCCGGGACCCGAACCCGCTCTGCCAAGATGGTCTTGGGACAAGGGCCCCAGAGACTGCCCGGGGTGAGGGAAAGCAAGAGTGGCCCTGAGGACAGTCCAGCAGGTATCCCAGGCTGATCGAGAAGTTGGGGTGTGGGCTGGGACTGGGGCTGGGGATTGTCCCCTAGGGCTGCCATACCGAGACACGTGGGCACACAGTTGTTGTTTCCTTAGCTCAGAAGGCAAGAAGTATGAATTCAGGCCACCTGGGGAAGGCTTTCTCACTGTCCCCCTGGGAGGAGGCCCAGTCACTTTCAGCTTCCGTTCCCAGGGTCCAGGTGACCGTGAGGCTGCTACCTCCCCCTTCCCCTTCGTGCTCACTGACTCAATCTGCTATTTTCCACCCCAGAGACATGGACTTCCAACACCGCCTGTGCTGAAGCAGATGGTTGACCAGCCCCAAGTTCAAGTCAATTACAACCACAGATAGACAGCTGCCCACTGCCAGGGAGTCACTCTGATGCCTAGTGACCCTGTCCCTTGGGACCAGGCGTTAGGATCGACAGCATCAATTGCCTGCAGATACGATTCCATCCCTGTCACCAGCCCACCAACCCCCTCACACGGCCACCAAGTGGCTTCTCATTCACAGGCACCCCACCGGGCAGAAAGGACCGGCCCCATGGGGCGGGGTTGCCCCCCACAATACATCTTCAGTGACCCGCACCTTTCTCACAGAACAGCCGGTAGGGTCCACGCACAGACCTTCAGGTGAGCAGCCCGGTGAGGAGCCCCGTGCCCTTGTGAAGTCCCCCGGGGCCATGTGAGCTCTCAGCGCTTCTCCAAAACACGCCTCCTTCATCCTCACTCGGGCGGGTCCAGTGAGTGGCGCCTTGCAGCTGGGTGCCCTCCAGTGAGGTTGCCAGCCCCGGTGGGGTAGTGGATTACTTCTGAGACCACCAGCCAGCTGCTCTGAGGGAAAAAGATGGGGCTTTCCACGCCTGTAAGCGTGAAGTCCTTCATGTCTGTAAAGCAAGGGGGCAGTGAAATAGAGGAAGACCCTAGAGGCGCTGGGTCCCTACAAGCAATTGGAGGGGCCGCCGTCACTGAGCCCCCGCCGCTGAGGACGTAGCAGCCTCCCTCTCAAGCCCCCTCGCTTCCCGACGGACGTTCTGTCCCCCCTGCCTGTCTTTTTCCACCGAGGAAAAGGAATCGTCTCACATGTCCGCTATCCAGAACCTCCGCTCTTTCTTTTCTTTTCTTTTCTTTTTTTTTTTTTGGCATCACTGCTCTCCCGCGGTGGGAGTAGGAGGCCCAGCCCCACTGCTGGAATCGAACTTCCGTCCCAGTGGGCCGCAGTCCCGCGCACAACCACTACGCCACCGGGGCTCAGCCCTGGGGTCCACTTTTAACTCGCACTAGTGTAACTCCTTCATGCAATAAACTGAAAAGAGCCCTCCCCCCCCCAAAAAAAAGAGCAATTGGAGGGAGGGGCCGGGCCGAGAGGTGTTTTGTTCTGTTGGGCGTAAGGTCTAAGGTTGTTATGAGCCTGCATGGACGAGCACCTATCATTAATACCCTTCCTGTAAGAAGTTATAGTCTTAGAAAGCCAAAGGGCCAAGTCTGTATTTCCCTCCCCCCCATGGATGTAGAGTTTATTTATTTTAAGTCATTTTTTTGGGGGCTCGTACAGCTCCTCTCACAATCCATGTACAACATCCCTTGTGTCAGGCACATTTCTACCTTTTTTACCATCATCATTTACAATTTTTTTTCTTTTTTTAGGGGGGGGGGGCATCACTGCAAAACTTTTTCTTTCTGCGTGAGTCCTTGGTATCGGCTCCTCATGTTTCCCCTTCTTCCCTCCTGGTAATTTATACATTATTATGACTTCTGTCATGTTTGACACTCACCGATGTCTCCCTTCACCCACATTTCTGCTGTCTGTCCCCCGGGGAGGGGTTCTATGGAGATCATTGGGATCGGTGCTCCTCACGGGGCCATTCTGCACCGGCCCCTGGGTTCACCATGTTTTGGAATTGACTGGCGCTTAGTTTGGTATTCTTTTGTTTTTGTTCCTGCCGCTTTTAAAATTTTTTAATCTCTAAAGGGGCGGATTGTCAGATCTTTCTCCTTCGAAAATCCTGGGTGAGTCTCTACGGCGGTTAGTCTCCAGTTAACTGTCAAGTGCTTAACTATCTGTACCACCAAGGCTTCCTAAATGCAGACTTCCCCTTCCCCCTTGCCAGCTGTGGGAATGGAGCTCAGAGGGGTCTGGGCAGTGGCCTGAAGTCACACAATCTGAGCACACAGTCACCTCCCTGTGCCCTGCCAGACTCTGGAGTCTGGGTTTTGGGGGTCAAGGTTACTATTGGTGACAGTATCAAGGCCAGAGGGGCCTCGGGGTCCTGATGGGGTTCAAAGTGGAGGGAGAGCAGTCAGTTGGGCTGCCCCATATGGCTCAGAAAGAACATGCCCAGAGCAAACTCCCTGCCATCCCCGTCTCTCACTGCTTCTCTGGGAATCAACACTCTGGGTTTGATCCAGGCAGGTGCCCGGCATGAAGACTCTGGGTTCCATCAGAGACGGTCTCTGTGGGCTGGGGGTCGAGTCTGCCAGCCCAGGGTGCCGGGCATGCTCCTTCTGCAGATCTAGGTGAGGCTGAGCCCAGCGAAGGTCGCTGCAGGCAACATCTCCCACTTTAGACCGAGTGAGATTTGCGTCAGTGTCACCCACCACCTAGGCTGCTGGCTGGTGGGGAGCGGGTGGGGGTGGGTGCACGTTCTGGCTGTGCGATCCCCAGGGGAAGACACTGCCTCTGGTACTGCCTTGCGAGTGGTTGGTTCTCACCCCAGCACCACACACCTCAGTTTGGAGGTGGGGAGTCAGGCAGGTGGGGGAGGTGGGCAGCCCGGTGTGGAGTCTCAAGCCAGGAGCAGCGGGAAGGCCCTGCAGTGTCTCCGAGGAGCAGTGGAAGAGAAGAGGGCGGTGGTGACGTGTGCAGAGGTCCTGCGTGTTGCCAACAGACAGCTGTGTGGCCTTGGGCAAGTGTCTTTCCTTCTCTTAGCCTCTGCATGCTCCACTGACATGTGGGTCACCGTGCTCTTACAAAGGTTGCTGAGAAGGTCACAAGTGCTGGCCGGCTTGTGGCCATGGTGGAACCCTCCTGGGTTGCCCTGGACAACGGTTTAGGTGTTTCCTCAAAGAGTTTGGATACAGAGTCGCCCTCTCCATACCTACTGCCATGGAGTCCATTGTGACTCAGAAGCACCCAGTGTTGGTCGGGTCTCTGTAGCAGCTGCCGCTCGCCTCCGTGTGTTAGAGTTCAGGGTCTCGGCCATCTGGACTGGACCAGGATTCGCAGCAGTTTGGCAGTCGAACTAAAAACTCACTTTCCGAGACTGTCACTGGTGACCGGAGTGGAACGCTCCCTGCCAGAAGCCTGTCTTCCTTGGAGTTGCGGGCGGTTTTGAGGCTCCCAGCCCCAGGCATCACTCTTACATCACCAGGGCTGCTGGCTTGGCGGTTAACACCCGAGAATTCTCCCTGACCTGCTACAAAGTAACCCCGTCCGATAAGCTGCCCGCCTCCCTTAGACCGGGATGCAACCCCCTGACTCCGGTCACAGCCCTGATACAATGGAAAGGACATTTCCTTGAGGGGACTGGCCTCCTTCCGATCTTAGGATGCTGTGGGAGAGCTTGCTTGATGAAAGGAGATACCGTGTCTGATTGCAGTGATACAGACAACGCCACAGAGACACCGGAAGTGGTGGTTCCCGGGGCCTGGGGGAGGGGCCATGGGCCTGGGGCTCCCCGTGGGGGGCTCTGGGTCTACACAGAGGTGCTGACTCCTAGCATTTGCTGTATGGCACGCCACTGCGTGATCCACTGTCCAGGGGAGATGCCGTCCGGGTGTGTTTCACCGGGATGCATGGCCCCGTAGCTATAGCACCTGTTCATAACAAGGATACGAGTCAGACACATGCAGGGGCACATACTGACAGTGTGTACGCAGAAGCTGTGGTGTGTGTTGGGGGAGGCGCTTGTCGGGCGGATTAAAATATAGATCTCGTGGAGTCCCATTCTGGAAGCAGACCACTAGACCGCTCTCCCTTGGAGTATCCACTGGGTTCGAACCCCCAGCCTTTCAGGTAAGCAGCCCATGCTTAACCACTGCGCCATCAAGACTCCTTCTCGGGAGGATCGGTGGAGATGGGGCAGTGGGTTACTGAAACTTGACCATTTTGAACCAGATGCTCTGGGGGAGAAAGCTGTAAGGATTTACAGCTTTGGAAACCCGAGGGGCCCCTTCAGCACCCTTGGATGGGGCCTCTATGAGCTGGAGTCCTTTGGATTGGGTTAAGGCACAACAATGAACTGCTTGGTAGCTGTGGTGGTTACATAATGTCCTGTCAATTTGATGACTAGCGTGAAGGGGTGGAGTCTAGCCTGTCAATCAGGTCACAGCTTGATGATGCTTCCTTGTGGGCGTGGCCTTCTCATGAGGATTCTGGGGACTTGCTCTCTTTCTCCCTGGAGCTGGGCCCCACTCTCTCTGCTTCAACGTCCTGCCGAGGAGACACACTCAGAGCTGGAGGGGCCACATGGAGGTGCTTCCCCTGCCACTGGATCCACAAGGCTTCCCAGCCACCTGCGATCTTCCTGCATTCGCCATCATTGCGTGCGGCTACGTGAGTCTGAAGAGTACTTTATGGACTGGGACCTGACATCCGGGCTCATTTCAGACTTCTGGACTTGACCCGGACTGGGCTAGCATATTTTCTCACTATACAATTGCTCTTTAATATCAAGCTCATTCAAATTGAGCCCTGGTGGTGCAGTGGCTGTTGTGTGCGGGACTGTGGTCCACAGGGTTGACGGTTCAAATCCAGCAGCAGCTCTCCAGGAGCAAGGCTGGGCTTCCTACTCCCACCAGGGCAGTAATGCCAGGAAAAAAAGCTATCAAGCTCATATATATATATATATATATATATATATATATATTTCTCCAGTCAGTCCAGACCGACACATTTCACTGCTGAATGAAAGATTGGTGGTTTAAAGCCGCACAGAAGCAAGACCTGGTGGTTTGCCCTCCTCAAGCTCACAGCCCGGGAAACACGTGGGGTCTTCTGCAGCACCCCATGGGGTTGCGCCCCAGGAAGTGATGCCACGGCACCCAGCGGCAACACGCACACAACTGCTGCCTGAAGTCCCCAGGCCCCCGAGCGCTGGGACAGCCCCCACCCCACCCCAGGCTGTCTCTCTGAGGCAGGGTCTACCTTGGCCAGCCGTGTCCTCCACCCCACGGCCAGCGGCCAAATTGCAGAGAAGAGCCTTGAGGCTCTGGGACAGAGACCCCCTCACTGGGACCCCATTCCAACGCTGGTTCATGCCAGTGGATACTGGTGTCCCTCGCCTGCCCTGGTGGCCAGCCACCACCAGCGGCAACCCGAGCAGGCTCGCCATCTCCCCTCCGCCCCCTGCCCTCCCCCGGGGTGTGGGTGTGGGTGTGCAAGTTGCTGGCAGGCTGTCACTCAGTACAGACCCCAGGGGGCCCAGGCTTGGGAGCGGAACCCAGGCATTTGGCTGGGGCACGGAGCAGAAGCGGCCTGCAATTACACTCAGAACTTCCTCCTGCGGCTGCTTTTCCCTGCCAATTCAGACTTTCTGCTCTGAAATGACACCCCATGGGCCTCACGCCCCCACCAGCCGGCAGGAAGCAGAAACGACTTCGGTAGCCAAAAAACACAATACGCAGCGAGAGTCTTCTTCCAAAATGTAGCCTCTGCACTGCTCCGTTCTCCTGCCCACCTCACTCTTTTGTTTCAAGGCCCCACGGATGGGGGGAACCTCACCTCACAGAGACCTAGGTTAGAACCCCTGCTTTGTCGCTTCTCAACCACGCGATCTGGGGCAAGAGACTCTGTCTGTCTCCGAGCCTCGGTTTCTTCATCTGGGGTGAGAATTCCTCCTGTCCAGGGCTGCTGCGGGGGTGGGGGTGGGGTCATGACATCTGTGGTGAGGGCCTGGTACAAGCCCCACCCTCCCGACAGGGCCACCATCTTCCAGAAGTGTCACCGTCTATGGACTGCTTGCCTTGGAAGGAACCCCGGTAGCATCGTGATGACGCGTTGGGCTGATAACCCCAAGATCAACAGTTTGAAACCATCAGCACTCTCCGGGAACAAGAGGAGGCTTTCTATTCCCTTAAGGAATGAGTCTCAGAAAAATCACCGGGGTGGGGGGAGGGGGGCAGTTCCACCCTAGTCTGAGGGTCACTAGGGGTCAGCAGCTGCTGCATGGCCCTGACTTTGTTTGTGTTTTGAGTTTCTTGCCTTGGATCTAGCAGGGACGACTCAAGTCAGTCCTTCTGAGAGCCTCTCTGCCCACCGCATGCCACTTGAACTGCCCCCACTGCCCCATACAGGGCCTAGAAGCAAAGTCTGCCTACGCTACACGGAGTGGGCCAGGCCCCTCCTGGGGAAGTTCACTATGAAAGTAGCTGCTCGGCTCTCCCTGCCCTTGTGCCATGGAGGGATGGACTGGGCTGCGGGGAGGGACGAGAGGGTGGGAGTGGGGTGGAGGTGGTTAGAACTACCTGGGGGGGAGTAGTCTGGGCTAAGGGTCGTGTGGGGTAGGAGTAGGGGTGAGTGGAATGGGGTAGGTAGCTTAGGCGTATTGTGGGATGGGGTGGGGGTAGCATGGTGGAGGAGACAGTGGGCAGGGTAGGTGGATAGTGGGGTGGGGTGGGGGTCACGCTGGGCAGGAGGATGGAGAGTGGGGTGGCGGAGGCACTGAGGACTGAGGAACTGCGGCTCCAGATTCCAGGCTCTCATGAAATCCGACAGCAGACCTGAGGGCCAGGACAGGCGGAGACCTCTTCACCACTCTCTGGTCTGGTGCAAGCTACTGAGTGGAAGGAGCTCAAGGGTTTCCTCTCCGGGCCCTGGTTTGAATCTCAGCCCTGCCACTCATCAACTGGGCGGCAGGACACCAACAGGACCCCCAGCATGCCTGTTGGGTCCTCTCCCACACCACGCTTTGGCAGAGAGCGGGGCTGAGGAGTGGGGGAGGCTTGTCTGAGATGATCCAGTAAGAGGGCCTGGGACTGGACCCTGGTCTCCTATGTCCCTTCCCCAGGCCAGGTAGCTCCTGCTACAGCCCAGGGAAGGTGCACCCTCTTCTCCACTGCTCTCCTCACCTGCACAGCCGGGAGACAGCTGGACATGGCGGGGTCAGGGTCAGTCACCTGCTGGGCATCATCTTCAGATAAGTTAAAGGAGTGGGAGGTGGGAGACCCCCTGGGCAGAGCAGAGGGTCCTGGCATCCCCTCACCGGAGAAATTACGACTGTGAGGAGCAGTCACTTTCTGAGAGTCAGCCCCACCAGAAATCAGGACACACACACACACACACACACACACACACACACACACACATTGTGAGCCGACATACACATCCCTTCTGTGCTAGACCACCAGTGCACTCAACAGCCTGGAACTCCCTTCCTGCCCCCCCCCTCCTCCATCACCAGAGGATACCCCATTGGGAGGAGACAGGGGGTCTAACAAAAAGTAATCAGGGAATCATCTATGGATCCCACCAGCAGCTTCTCCTTTCCCCACCTTCTTTTTGGGTGTCCTTTGAAAGCCTGTGTAAGAGCCGGCCTCTGATGCTCCCAGCTTGGCCGTCGGCTCCCAGCCAGATGGACTGTTGAGATGTTCTCTTTTAGCGTTCTGGGGGGAGAGGGGGCGTCGTACAGTCCCAGCTGCCCCAGCTCTGCTGGACCACACAGCTTGAACTTCGGAGTGGGCTTCGCTCCCAGGGGAAGACAGGCCAGCAGCAGCAGAGCTCAGCGCCTGGGCAGGGAGCATGGACCTTCCCTCAGACGCCGGCTTTGACCCCACCAGCTGGGGCGGCTGCAGTTGGGCAGGTCCAGAACCAGCACCTGGGGCCGGGAGGGATCACGGGGTCACTCCCTCTGGCTCCCTGCTGGCACAAGTGCATCAAGGTGCGGGGCAGCGCCGGGGCCCCGTTGTGAAGCCTGACTCCATTGCAGAGCACCACGGACAAACTCCCCAGACTCAACCAAGGCTCAGAGAGAGAGCCTGTGATTGCTCCCGGGCCTCGCAGATACTCGATGAAGAAGCTGGGGTATCCCCAACCCACCCCTACTTTATTTCTGTTTTTTAAAATTGTGGTTTGGGCTGAGCCCCGGTGGCGTAGTGGTGGAGTGCAGGACTGTGGCCCACTGGCTTGGCGGTTCAAATCCAGCAGCAGCTCTCCAGGAGCAAGGCTGGGCCGCCCACTGCCACCAGAGGGCAGTGATGCCCCCCCAAAAAAAATCTGTGGTTTGAGCTAAGTGGTTTTCCATTCAACAAGGCATACACATTTTATTTCATGAGCGCGATCCTTACAAAATGTAACAATATGCAGCCTACAACCTGGGTTTCCTGTTTCCAGGTTGCCTTGACATCGGTGTCTTTCTCCTCCTCCACCCCCTCCTCTTTTCTCCCTAGCCCCTCCTGCTTTAGTGCCTTGTTTACCCCCCACTCGCCCCACAGCAAACACTGCCCTTTTGATCTCGTGGGATTGAATGGTCAAAGGAGTCTGTACCTTCTAGGCCTGTTTATCATGAGGCCAACAGTTGAGTCTCAGGCTTCACGCGTTTAATTCCGGGCCTTGGAGGGGCATCTGAGCATCGGCAGTTCCCATCGGACGGTAGGTAAGCCTTTGTGAATTTTGAATTTCGCTCCACATTTTGTGCCCACTGTCTACGGGACCTCCGACTGTGATCTCTTGAGGAGCAGACAAAGGAAGTAGCCGGCCACCGGAATCTCAGGCTTCCTTCTCTTTTGAGCTTCGATTGAAACTTGGTCCTGCCTGGCCCCCCAAAATCTTCATCTGAACGTGAACTATTAGAGCATGAGCCTTACATTGAGGCTGCCCTAGTTCACGACCAAACAGTGCCACCAGTGGACAAGGGACTGAGCCTATCTGGTGATGGCCAGGTAGGCAAGGACTGGGGGGCACAGGAACCCCAGCATCTGGGGCAGCATTTGCTTGTAGCAGATGCTGAGCACTCACTGGCTCTCCCTCTGGCTCTCGCGTCCAGGCCCACCCAAGCCCACGCCCAGCGGCCTGGTCACACTGAGCTTCTGATGTCCCCGAGGCCTCTGCTGTCCAGCTTCCTCCCGTCCTCCCGGACTCTGCTCACATGCCATCTGCTCTTCTTCATCAGCACTCCCCGCCATGCAGATGGCCCCAGAGTCTACCTCTTCAGCATTTCTTGTCCCTCCCCATCATTAGGTCTCCTTCTAAGGGGACAGAAATGGACTTAGCCTGTTCTGTGCAGAGTGGCAACCCTGGTGGTTCTCAATGGGGAGAACCCATTGCTTTTGCTACCAAGGGGGCATGGGGTGGAGTCTGAAGGCATGTGGGGTTGTCACCCCTGGGGGCAGGGAGGGGCCCACTGTTGGCATGAGCGGGTGGAGGCCACAGTGGGATGCTCTACAACACAGGGACTGTTATTAGACGCCGCCTCGATGGTCCGGCTTGGGGCGACCGGTCCCAGGTACAGAGAGATGCTGCTTTCTGTGTCCCTTGGGAAGCAGACCTCCAGGCCTGTCTTCTGAGGCTCCCCTGGGTGGGTTTCAGGAGCCCCGCATGGGAGACTGTGCACCACCCAGACACTTCTCCAGGCCCAACCAGGATCCATCCAGCCCAAAGACCAAGTGTGGGAAGCTGCCCTTAAAGACAGTCGCTGCCCACAGCGGGTGCTTGGCCAATGCTTGCCACAGGAAGAAGGAAGAATGAACAGCTTTCCTTGGCCCTCTTGTCACCACCCTCCTTTAAGACAGTGGTTTTCAAACCTCCTCATGCTACAACCCTTTAATACAGTTCCCAACAGTAACATTATTTTCATTCTACTTTATCACCGACATTTTGCTACTGCTATGAATCAGGCGACCCCTGTGAAAGGATTGTCTGCTTCCCAAAGGGGTCGCCACCACAGGTTGAGAACCGCTGCTTTAAGCCTGCTTTAACCAGGTCTCACTGGTGATGGTAGCTGCTTTCCTGAAAGGACCTGGGGACAGCATTCACACCTGGCAGGTACTGAGTTCTCGCTGGCTCCTCCTGAGCCACGGAACTAGGACCCGGTGATGCCTTCAGGCTTGGGGAGGGTCTGAGTGAGACCCTCCCCCCAGCAGCTGCCTCTGAGCTACCTGGGCAGGGATCTCACTGGTCACCTTGGATGTCCGCTCTCAAAGGGCCTCCCCTAAGCAGCCTGGGGGTAAGCTTGCCAGGCTGTAAGCGTCAGGGGCGCACATAGCTGGATCTTTTTTTTTTTTTTTGGGGGGGGAGGGGTGGGCATCACTGCCCTCATCACTGTGGACCTTTCTTCCAGACTAGCTCCCATTTTGGTGACTTAAGTGGACCTTTCTTCCAGACTAGCTCCCATTTTGGTGACTTAAGAGATTCCCGCAGCGGGTTTTCAACCATCACAAGCAGGGTGCTGGCAGAGACCCCTCTGGGACCAGGTGAGTGGCCACCGCCCAGCTCTAGGGGGAGGAAGGACCACTTTCACTGTGGCCCCGCCCTCGCTCTCTGGAGGCCCCAGTCTCCATCTAACACCTGCTCTGGCTCCGCCGCCCACCTCACATGCCCGCTGAGATTTCCCACTTGAGGTTTCACAACTACCCCGTGCTGACTGCCAGCCCAGGTTCCACCTCCTTCCCTGGGGTCCCCCTGGGCTCAGAAACTGGGTCTGCCTGCAGAACCGTGAGCCCCACCAATTTCATCGACCGCCTCCCCCATACCCCACCTTCCTCACCACTCAGGCCCTCTCACCCCCTGGCCTGGCCTGAGAGCCAAGAGAAGTCGTGGATGCTGCGATTTTGTATCTGACATAGCCGGGGACAAGGCAGTCAGCCAAAGGAATGACTCTCTCACGGTGGAATATTAGGTGTGGGGAGATGAGCTGGTGTTTAGAAGGCAGGGCTCCAATTCTGCCTGGGAATAAGGCTCAGGACAGAATGGGAAATCAGGCACGGGCTGGGTAGACACTCGGGCGCCCAGCTGGGATGGGGCTGGTGGTGGGGCTGCAGGCCTAGGGGGTGGATGGCCAGCAACCTGGGGCTGACTGGGTTCCAACTGCCCATCTTCACTTTGTGGGAATGCTCACCCGCCTGTGAGCTACTGTGGTGCAACTATCCACACCCACCACCGCCGCCACCGCCACCACCACCTCCACCTGCTCGGGCTGAGTGAGACACCAGGCTGGCTGCTCAATCACTATTTGCGAGGCAGGCAGGGTGGGTGGAGGTAGCAGAGGCCCCGACAACCGGGCAAGGACACCTCCAGGGAGCCTCTGCCAGGCACCCAAGACCCCATTCCTCTCTCACAACAACCCCACGGACCCCACTTTCCAGATGAGCAAACCGAGCCCCTCCTGGAGTGCTGCGCCATGCCACCTGCCTCCTCCCCACCGGCCCAGCCTGTGTCCAGACCCGAGCCCACAAACTGACCTCACCATGTTCTGGTGTCTGAGTCACAGATCTGGGAGTGGACAGAGCTGGCAGGAGCTCACAGCGGGGCCAGTGGATACCTGGGTGCTGCCCACCAGAACACTAGGACGTCTGGATTGCAAATTGCAGCCCCCTCCCAACCACCCAAAATGGAGCCACTTCTGTGTCTCTTGTCAAAATGGAAGAGTGGATTGAGCAGGGGCGTCAATGGGTCCCAGAACAACCACGGCCACCGGATGGGGTGGGGGTGGCTCAGACACAGGCTCAAAGGGGGTTCAGGATCCCTGGGTGGTGCAAACAGTTAGCACTCAGCTGCTAATGGAAAAGTTGGAGGTTTGATTCCACCCAGAGGCATTGGAGAAGGAGAAAGGCCAGGCAATCTATATCCAACAGATTGGCCACTGAAAGCCTTGTGCGACACTGACCCGCACGGGAAACCATGATGCAGAACCAATCCGAGGGTGGTCGAGTCGGTTTGGGTTGGGGACCTGGCTCTGGTGATGCCATGCCTATCCCTCATCCTTCCCGCTGCCCAGTTAGCAGAGAGGGGCCAGAGGTGGGCGTTGCAGGCCAGCGACCGACCGAGGACTGGCTGAGGGCTCAGCAAAGTGCTGCAGAGGTGGGCACCTGCTGGGAGAGAGGGGGTGTTTGACTCCGAGCTGCTGGGGTGGCTCGAAACAGCAGATCAGGCCAGTGTTCCTCCAGCTTTTCGGCCACCCCCCACAGGTACTCTTCAAAAAGGGAAGGATGAAGGTGGCGGGGGTGGGGGGTGTGTGTGTCAGGCCTCTCAGACGGAATGGGGTCTCCATGCTCCCTGTAGGGAACCGTGTCCCGGGCCATCAGGGAGAAGTCTGTGAGGAACAGGCTAATGTCTTCCCTTCTCAGAACAGGAGCTTGCTCCACCACACAGAAGGGGATCAGGTAGGAGCCCAAATGGAGTCAGCAGGGGGAGTGGGGGGTGGGGGGTGGTGTCAGAGCACCAGCCGTCCTCAGAATGAGTCTTCCTCCCTCCTCAGCCAAGCTGGTGTGTGTATTTGTGTGTGTGAGAGAGACAGAGACAGCCAGAGAGAAAGAGAGAAATCTGCAAGCCCCCTTCAGTCTAAGGAGCCATCATTTGACTTCACTTGGAAAGATTTAAAAGGCTGTATCTTCAATGGTAAATTGGATGAGCCTGATCATTACAATGGGGGGGGGGGCGCTCTGGCGTGATTGGGGTATTTGGGGTATGGACTGAAGGTTCATGCTCCACCCCAGCAACTGCTGAGGTCCCGCATCAGGCTCCTGTCACTGTCGCCCAGTGCCCACATCTGCTCCGTGGCAGCGCGGCGTGAATCTCCCCTCCTTTTACCCTTCCCCCCCCCCGCCCCCCCCCCACACACACAGAGCCTCGTGCTGCGGGAATCACCGGCGGGCGAT
>PVJH01027566.1:0-28417 GCA_004026705.1 Nesogale talazaci | reverse complement strand
GTTTGTAGCTCTCTGGCTTTGCGGCCTATGCCTGGAAACACCGTCTCATCGGCGGGGTCCACGAGGCTAATGTGATTATCAATCTGATGGTGGGCGGCGTACTCGGCGGCAATCGCACTTATCAGCTCTTCACAGGTCAGAGTGGAGTCTTTCTCCAGAAGGTTCTTCACCACGGAAGGTATGCTGGCCGTGGCGTTGCTCCTGATTCCTTGGTAAGGGCTCTTCAGCAAAGAGGACAGGAAGGCCCCGTTGGTGCTGCACAATAACGTGCAATGGTGGTAAGCGGTGGCCCGGCCAATCTTAGAAGCAGTCCCTGAGATTTTAAACTGTCCGTCCAGGAGGAGGTCAAACCTCTTGTTGGCCTGCACATCCAGCTGGGGCCGGATGGTGTGCAGAGCTCGCAAGATTAACTTCAGATTTTCCATCCTGTCATACTTGCGCTTAGTTGTAAAGAAAGTCAAATTGATATTACCAATGTCGTGGTAGACGGTCCCTCCCCCACTTCTTCTTCTAGCCAGTTTTATGCCTTCTTCTCTCATCAGGGTCAGGTTACATTCTTGCCAAGGATTCTGATGCCGACCGATCACGACAGAGGGCGTATTTCTCCAAAAGAAAAGAATCGGCTGGCCTTCCAGGGTCATATGCTCGTGGACCCAATCTTCGAAAGCCAGATTTTGGTAGACATCGCTGGACACTGACTGTAAAATGAGCCCATTCTTGACTGTGGCCTTTAAGCCAGCTGCTGGGGCCTGACGATTGGAAAATAGCCGGAAGCAATTCTTCATTGAAAACGGGATCAGCATGCCTTTAAAAATGGAAGATAAAGAAATTAATTGGTTAAAATGGGAAATTAAATTCCACTTTCTAGCCATCAATTCTTTATTATCTAATCCAAACAGCTAATTCTCTAAGTATCTAATTGAGTTTTTTTTTTTTTTTTTTTTTTTACTTTTTAGCCATATCCCAGGTCTTTAGCAACTCTACGAAGTGCAAGAATGGGAAATTGAAAGAGGCAGTAGGCAGAAGGCATGTGTTAAAGTCTATGTTAAATGTTTAAACCTTGGCTTTGAGGACAATGGGAAAGTCACTGAAGACTTTTTTGGGGAGTATGGTAATGGTTTTTATTTTATTTTGAAGACTTTTAAGAGAGCAAATAAGCAGATTTATACTTTAGAGATAGTACCTACAAACATAAGCCTGGAGAAACAACAGTAGTTGGTAATTGGATGAATAAGGGTAAAAGAAAAAGACAAGAATCATGCCTTTTAGCATATAGGGCACTTACTGCTAAAGGTAAAAACCTTCTGTATGGAGTATGCAAACAATAACAAAGCTCCTTTTAGACCATAGGTTCCTAAACTTATTTGGCCTACTTTTCGGGAGGGTGTGTATGGAATTACTCAGTGTCCCTTGGCAATTAAAAACTTTTGTACAATAGCCCCCATTCCAGGATGGAGTGTAGGTATCTGCTTTTGCAGCCCCCTGGTTTGTTACAGGGCTCTCACGGGGCAGTTCAGCCCACTTTGGGAAATGCTGCCAGGGGTCCTCAAACTTTTTAAACAGTGTGCCAATTCACTTTCCCTCAGACCATTGAAGGGCCGGATTATAGTTAATAAAACAACAACAACAAAACTATGAACAAATCCACTGCGGCCTGGGATGAGTCGGCTGCTAAGCAGGACAGGCAGTGGCGACAAAAACACTCGATGGGCTGGATAAATGTCCTCGGTGGGCCGCATGTGACCTGAGGGCTGTAGTTTGAGGAAGCCTGCTCTAGACCAACAATCATGATAAAAGATGAAGAAACCGAAGTGATTGAGAATTTTATTCTACTTGGGTCATCAATCAGTGCCCATGGAAAAACACAGGAAAAAAATCCAATGATACATTACATTGGGCAAATCTGCGGCCAACGCCCTCTAAAGTATCAAAAGGTAAAGATATCAGTTTAAGGGATAAGGTGTGCCAGACCCAGCCGGCATATAGTAACTGGACAATGAAAAAAGGCCGAAGAATTGGTGGGTTCCAATTGTAGTTTTGGTGAAAAACATTAAACATAGCATGGGCTACCAAAAGAATAAGAGGCCCTGCTGGTCCTGCAGGGGATGCATTGAATTGCTAAGCACATCACTGGTTCGAACCACCAGCCCTCTGGAAAAAAAGAAAGATAAAGCAATCTGTTCCCACAAAGATTTAGAGCCTCAGAAACCCCATAGGGTTGCTGTGAGTGGAATCTATTCAACGGCAGTGGATTTGAGCCAGGAGAATGGACAGATTTGTCTTGAAAGATGCGGAGTCAAAGGGCTCTTTAGATGACCTGATCTCCTTTCCTTGGGACCTGCCATCCAGAAAGAACCGTCACTGGAGAAAGACATGCTTGACGAAACAGAGGGTCAGCGACAGAGAGAGAGACCCCGCTCCGAATGAGCTGGATTGCCGTAGTGGCTGCAAGAACGGGCTTAAACATACCCATGACCGCGAGGACGGTGCAGGACTGAGCAACACTGCATTCTGGGACAAAGGAGGCCGCCGAGTCGCACCTGCCAACTTCGCGGACTAGTGACTGTCTCAAGCTAGACTGCCAGGATTCAAATCCCCACTGCTGCTTACCAGCCGAGTAACCTAAAGCAAATCCCTTTGTTGTGACATGCCGTTGGTGGCGGGATTCATCTCAGAGAATTTTACTACAGAGAAAACCCTTTGAAGAGTGCCTCCTTTAATAGATAATGCTAGAGAAAGGCCAAGTCACAGGAGCCTCGACAAGAGTCCACTAGAGGGTGAGCAAAGAAGGTGTGAGTGAAAGCAGCAGGCACGAGTGTGGCAGAGTAGAGCCCGGTCCAGTTGAGACGTGGAAGAGATGAGGGCAGAAGGGAAAGTAGAATTAAGAGAGTATTCAAGATGAGAGAGGGAGCAGGTTTAAATGATCCGGGAAAGTCAGGAAGGAAAGAAGAGGGAAAAGGGAGGTCCCTGACAGAGTGGGTTGCAATGGGATCTAGGGTTCGGGTAGGGAAGCAGCCTTCAACAGAAGGGGACATGGCCCTTTCATTGCGACATGAGAGAGAACAGAACAGGTATGGTGACAGATAGGCCTGAGTTCCCAGCTGACACTAGCAGGATCAGATATGTGTATTGAGAATAAATTGGCTGCAATTTTAATTAGATTTGTAAGGCCAGGCCTCATTAAAAAGGTGACATTCAAGCAAAGATCGGAAGAGCTGAAGGGGTGAGGTTGAGCCTAACTATGTGCCAGAAACTGTACTATGCATTTGAATACACACACCCTGAAGGTAAGAGAATATGCCCTGAAGTGTCTGGAAACCCTGAAAGCCAAGTTATTAGTTCATAAAGAGACTTGTAAGATGCCAATGGGTATTCAGATCCATCTTTTCAGATCGTTATTCAGAATCAGATCAGTCCGATTTCTCTGACAAGCCACTTCATTTCAAGGTTGCTTTGTGAGCACAGTCAAAATGGGGGGAGTTATGTGATTGCAATGTATGATGGGTAAATCCTGAGGAAACCACCTCAACTCTTGGGCCTTAGAATAAAGTGACCAAATTTTAACTGGGATACCATTAATTGGTGTGTGTGTGTGTGTGTGTGTGTGTGTGTGTGTTCTTGATTAAAAACTTGGTCTATATGGATCAACAAAATTTTCCATAGAATGCAAAAACAGTATTGTAATATATTTAATTTTAAAACGCTGCGGGACGTTGTTAAATTGTTAAAAAGCAGGACGTCTGGTTACCTTAGGAGTCAAACTGCACCAGGACGCCGCCTGAAACTTCTATCCTTTATAAAAACCTACTGGGATCATAAACCACGCATCGACGTGAAAGTTTTCCCTGGGACGCCAAGGACTGCGGTATTTCTCACCCGAGAAGTCGAACATTTCATTCATTCCATGCTTCAGTGTGTATGCGCCACATCTCTTAGTTGTTGTGGGAAAAATCAAGTTTCAAAGACCTGATAAAATTTTATGTCTTTAAAGTAACCTTACGTACCTCTATTTTGAGACACTAATGACCAATGTTACCTTTTTTTCTCAAAGGATAATCTTATGTCCCTGTTCTTGGGAATTACAGCGCTGGGGAAGAATATGTCAAGTGCCATGGACCGCCGAAAGAACAAAGAGATCTTAGAAAAAGTACAGCCAGCACGCTGTTTGGTGGCGAGGGCAGGGAGACGTCACCTCATAGTTCTTTGGACATGTTGCTCGGAAAGATCAGAACCTGGAAAGGAACCTGGAAAGAGTGGAAGGGCAGCGAAACAGAGGAAGGCCCTCCAAGGCGGCGGCCCTCATACGAGGAGGTCTGACCCAGTGGCTCCGACATTTGGAGCAAACAGAACAAGTGTGAGGGTGGGGCAGGCTGGCGTCTTCATGAAGTTGCGCACAGGGTCTCTGAGTCGGAATGGGCTTGAAGGCACTCAACAGAAACAAAGGAGCGTTTGCTATTACCACTTTGCAGAGCCATTCTTCTGCAACACAAAATATATCACGGTTCCGCCTGCTGTTCTAGGCAGGTCCAGCTCCTTTTAAAAACCGCCAGATTCTCCTACTTTGCCATCTGTCGTACAATACATAACTCACTCGGAATCTCATGATGGCTATTTGTGTGTTTTATTCCGCTTTTGTTTGTTAGCTTGCTCCCCGTGGGAGGCAGTCTGTCCCACGTTCTTTACGCTGGGTTCCGGGGACCGTTCCCAGCACTGTCCTAAACCGCAGCGCCATCAGCACCCAGGCCGGCAGCCTCCGGAGGCGGGCGCGCACGCGAGTCCTCGGCTTCGGGGTCTCAGGAGCCCGCCTGCCGCTTCGATTCCTGAAGGTCAGGGTCGTCGGCCGCGCCGGAGGGAACCAGCGTGCGACCCGGCACCCTCCGCGGCCCAACGTACCCAGCAGCGTCCCGGAAGAACCCGCTTCCGGCTTCACTAACCTGCTGTTTCCGGTCGTTCCGCAGCCGACTGCTGCAGGGGAAAAGCGTGTGTGTCGCCCAACACCCGGCAGTCTCCGCCCACGGGCGGGCCCCGCCCCTCCGGCCCCGCCCACGGGAGGAGGGCAGCTGGAGGGCGGAGGCGTGGCCACACGCCCCTTCCCTAGCGCTGGCCGGAGCCTCTGGAAGCTGAGAGGCTGGTGCCGTCCGGCCCTCTGAGTTGGCCGAAGTCAACGCCAAAGCAAGATTAAAAGCAGGAACTCACGCCATGTTCGGTTAAAAGTGCCGAAACTAGTAAAGCCCCTCATTCAAATGCAGTTCCCGGGAGACACTGCAGAGGTAAAGATCACCCGGGTGGAGCAGAAGTGTCAGGATAGGGCAGGCGTCAACAAACTCTTGAGAGCCGCCAATCCTGTCCCTCCTAATAATTTTAAAATCACTCAAGAGCCTTACATATAGTTTTCCAGACAAATGAGATCACCTTAAATAAAAACCTTCAAATGTCTTCACTGTTACTTCGGAGCCGCGTGTTCACAGTAAGAGAGCCGCGGATGGCTCGAGAGCCACAGTTTGCCAACCACAGGGCTAGAGCATTTCGTGGAGTTAAGCACAGCCCTCTAGAAATCGATGGTTGGAGTAGGGACAACCCTTTACTGAACATCTAAATTGGGCTTCATGGGGTCGAGTGTGCACTGTACTGCTAGTGACCAGACGTCCCGCTTGTAGCGGGACAGTCCCGATTTCAAACAATTCTTCCCCGTGTCCTTAGGCCTTTTAAAAATGTCCCGATTTTTCTGAAAGAATGCATGACAAGCTAGGGAATGGCAGGAGAACTGGAAAGGAATATACCCCCTCTCCCCTCCCCCCACCTCCGTCAATGGTGTCCCACTTTACCAATGTTAAAATCACAGCTAACCTCAACAAAGTCAGTTGTTGGAACCCCTGGGGTGATCCTAAAAAGGTGACTGCTCCTGCAAAGATTTAGTCTCCTAAGCATCAAGAGAAAAACAGTTTTAGACTGTCTTAAAGTTGTTGCTAAGAGATTAGACTGATGGCAGTGAGGTAGTTATTTTCCCCCAGATGACGCTATTTTTGAGTGTATATGTGTGTGTGGCACACCACCCGTAGCAACCTAACGGGAGAAGGGTTTGTGAAGCCATGTAATTAACTGTGTAAAAGCTATTTTCTTGAAGATGCAAAGATGAGGATTAATTTTTCAAAAGTATTCCTTTAAAGGAGTGAAGGTTGTGATACAAAGATGGTAACAGGACAAGGGGGGTCAAAGAACAGGCACAGAGGCAATGGATGTTTTCTAAGTTGGCCATGTGGTTTAATCAAATGGGGAATTTCCCCAGCAGCCAAGGTAGGGAAGGAAAAGTTTCAGTTAACACCAAATAGGTAGCAAATTGCCTTAAAAATGAGTGGCTTAAAACAATAATTTATGTCCTAGCGATTTTGCTGTTAAGGGAGGTGATTCCTCTGTAGGTTTCACCTGGCCTCATTCGGCCTCATTCAGCATGGATTGCTAGCGCTAGGAGATTCAAGATAGCCCCATTAACATTCTGGTCCTCGTCAATAACTGCCCACTGGGCCACATCAGTTCAGATTTAATGTTGGAACCATCGCTTATGCCACTCTATTAGTCAAAACAGAAATGAAGCTTGCCTGGATTTAACAGGTGGCGTAATGAACCCATACCTCATTCGATGAAATGAACAGCCTGGCAGTTGTGGTATCTCCTTTTTCAGGCTCAACAGAAATCAACCTCTCCTTTCATTCAATGAAAAGCACTGAAACTTGCCTCTTGGGTTCAATTTGTTGCTGCTGCTACTATATGGCAGCTTAGAGCTACAAGAGAGACACAGTCACACCTCACTTACCAAAATACCCTTTTTGATGAAGGTCTCTGAATTTTTCTGTCTTGTATTATTTGGGGGAGTGGTCTTTGTTCAGGATATATCTTACAGTCATTTTCTGTGGCAGTCACTGATCTGTGTCAATTTCAGCACTGGGAGTGTAGGAGTGGAGTCTAGCCTGTTAATCTGGAGATAGCCAATGAGGCCTCTGTGTGGGCATGGATTTCTCCTGAGAATTCTGGGAAGTCTCGCGGTATTTCCCAATTGGAGGAGAGAGACTTGACTCTGTTGCTTGGAGATGGTTTACAGACAAGACAACGCAGCATGATATAGACCCTGAGTCCTAGAGACTGGAGGAGCTGGAGAAGCCACATGGAGACTCCTGCCAGCACTGAGATGCTTGTGAGGCCACAGGGAGACACCTGCCAGCACTAAGATGCTTTTACCCCCACTGGATACTGCTGATGGATCCTGCGCCCTGGAAATGAGGAGCCATGGGGAGATTTCTGCCAGTACCGGGATGCTTCTACTGCCATTGGACACACAAGACTCTGCACCCACTGGCCTGTGATTCTCTTGGTGTCATTGCACATACTTCTTAAGTCAGAAGGAGGCATTATAGACTGGTATCAAATATATGGGCTAATATTGGACTTATGCCCTTGCACTGGACTGGGTTGGGATGTTTTCTCAATGTTCCATTCTTCTTGTATATAAACCTTTCCCTTATATTCATATGCGTGTTTATGAATTTGTTTCTCTAGTCTACCCGGACTAACATATTTTCCTAGTTATTACTAGAAATAGCTGCACAATACTGTTGTGTTCTGCTTACATTCTTCTATCATCTCTAAATTCTATTCTCTAAATCCAAAATGGTGTGTGTTCCTCCCCCGCGTCCCCTGCCTCAGATTTCCTGCTGCGATGATAGAGAAACCTACTCACTCTCTTCTGCTGAGAGACTAGTCTCTTGGTTTTTTTCACCCCCTCTCTTTGACGTCTTCAGCTCCTCCACTGGAATCTCTCCACTGATGCCCACACATGTTTGCACTGATGCTTTCTTCTTCACAATCCTACAGTGTGTCACCTTTTGGCACCCCTGATTGTTCACTCCCCTTCGGAGTCAAGCTCCTTGAAAGTCACTACTGACCCAGTGTCCATTGCCTCCCCCCTTCCCAGCAGTCTTCCCTCTTCTTCACTCACCATGGCTTCTTCTATTCTCCATCAGATCGCATTTGCTCAGGTCAACGATGGACTGACACGCTCCTCTAACCTTTCAGTGCATTACCTCCACTTTGAAAGACTTCTGTGGGGAACCTGGACGGTATCCGGTCTTGATTTCACTCCAGTCTCGCTGCGAGCTCTTCCGTCCTCTTTACCAGAAGCCCTGCTCGGAGCTCCTCCAGACTTGATTCACTCTGTACCTTCTCCTTACAAATGTTCAGTGCCACATACATAACTCTCAGTTTACCTCGGAAACCTGGTATCTCCAAAAACTTCTGCTGAGATCACTTGCTTCTAGGGAACCTCTATCCAGCTAGGTTTCCCGAATAGAAAGCCTTTCTTTTTTCCCACTTGGAAACCATCACTACTTTCCTGCTAAACACCTAGCCTTGATCTACTTCTCTCCCCACTGAACACCAGGATCTTGGACAATCATGTCACTGCAAAAGTGCTACCTGTCACGGGCTCAGAGTAACTCACTTTCATTCCCACAACTAAAAGAAAGTTTCGAGTGTGTCTCCTCATATGTCTCTGTGAATGCCTTTTTTGCATGGCATGTCACAACCTATCCTTGATATCCTTGATAGAATTACTACCTCATGTTCTGTCTCCCATGATAAAAGCACCATGAAGGCAGGGGGCCATTTTTCAGTTATCATTGTATGCCCAACATGGACCACTGTAGCAAACAAACAAATGATTCGTGTAGTTTTCCTCTTCCAAAATATTATGCTCCGTATACTATCAAAAGCAGTGCATTACTGACTTATGTTCTATAATAGTGGTTCTCCACCTTCCTAATGCTTTAGGAAGCGTTCTCATGACCTAATGACCCTTTAATATAGTTTCTCGTGTTATGGTGACACACCAACCATATATATATATATATATATTTTTTTTTTTGCAAAAAAATATATATATATATTTAGGCAACACTGCCCTGGTGGTGGGAGTAGGAGGCCCAGCCTTTGCTCCTGGGAGCCGGAATTGAACCTCCATCCCAGTGGGCCGCAGTCCCGCGCACAACCACTACGCCACCAGGGCTCAGCCCAACCATATATTTTTTACTGTAATTTTGCTACCGTTATGAAGTGGGTGACCACTGTGAAAAGGGTGTTTAACTCCCAAAGGGGTCGCAACCCACAGGTTGAAAAGCGCTGCTCTACAATATGCCCACCCCTCTTCCTTTTTTTGGAGTGGGCATCACTGCCCTCTGGTGGGAGTGGGAGGTCCAGCTTTACTCCTGGAGAGCTGCTGCTGGATTTGAACCACCAAGCCAGTGGGCCGAAGTTCCACACTCAACCACTATGCCACCAGGTCTCAGCGCCGCCCCCCCCCCCCACTTCCTTTTTTAAAAGTGTGTAAGAGGGCTTCCAAAAGTCAAAGGAAAACTTCCATTGTCTTTTCATCTAATTTTTCCATGAACATTTTGACCTACCTCCATGGGTTCAATATTTTCAGAAAATACATTTGTTTAGTATGTCTATCTTCTACTCCCCCAAATAAAATGTCTTTTCCTCTTTGTTTTGAGTAATATTAAGGAATATGAAGAGAATTACTATAAGGGATTTCAGAGATGATCATTAACTATTAAAGTACATGCACATGTTTGATTCATACATAATATATAGTTCACTATAGTTTTATTTCATCTAACATTACTGAGACAACATTGCTGTTTCAAACAAACTACTAGGTATTTTAAAATGAATAGCAAATTGATATATAGAACACTAAGGTTTTGTTTCTTTTTTTATTCTTTGTTTTTTGGGCATCACTGCTCCCTGGTGGTGGGAGTAGGAGGCCCAGCCCCACTGCTGGAATTGAACCTCCATCCCAGTGGGCTGCAGTCCCGCGCACAACCACTACACCACCGGGGCTCAGCCCTAGGTTTTGTTTCTTTTAATTACACTAAGTTGTTTTTCCATGATTAAAGATGCATGGTATAAAATGGTAAAATCTGCAAGATAAACTACTACATGGCAAATAACAATTTTCTAACTCGAAAATGGACTCATGGTGGAAAACAACTGTTAAAGGAATATGTCACATGTGAAATGCTTCTGAAGGTATAATGTACCCCATAATCTTTACACCATTTATCTACAACAATCTTTTGCAAAAGTGCAATAAAGAATGAAGATCAGTACCCTAAAAGCAAAACCCCAAACTGGAAAAGTAAAATACAAGTGCTCGCAGTGGAAGGGTCTGAGGGCCCAGCCCCAATCTCAACTAAGACAGCTGCCCCTCCCCTCAAGGGAGTTTGCCTTGGAGGACAGCACCAGAGCACAAGAGAACAAAAGAAGGGGGGCGAAGAGAGAATGGAATGCACTGAACCATGAAGACTATATCCCGGCTCAGAACAGCTAATGCAAAGTGAGGACCATATGGCCAGCCCACTATGAAACACGGCATACCTCGCTGACCCAAAGCCCTATGGGGGTAACACTGGAGATGCAGGGTCAGGATTGCACCCAGTCTGACCCCACCACACCTAGGCAAAACACTAAGGACACGCAGCAGAGCAGCATGGGGAGCAGAGCATGGAGTTTCTGAGGAAGTGCCAAGGATAGACTTTGGTGTGGCACCCCATCAGACTCAACCAGGGTACACTCCTGGAGGTCAACAAACAGACCTTGAATGATTTACAGGTTTTTCTTTTATTATTTTTATTTTTATTACTTATATATTTTCCTGGATATTGAATTTTTTGTTGTTGGCATCATTTTGTTTTCTTTTGTCACTCTGTCTTTTGATGTCTTGTTTTTTGGTACATATTATTATCTCTGCAAGTCTATCTAGATAAGATAGACTGGATGAACAGTCTGGAGGAGAACACAATGGGATTGATGGTTTCGGGGGAAATGGGAGAGGGGGGAGTGAGGAAAAGGAGGTGGTGTTAGCCAACCCAGGGTCAAAGGAAAAACAAGTGATCCAAAGTCAGTGGCAAGATATGTGAGAGGTCTGATAGGGATTGATCAAGAGTAATGTAACCGCTGAGCCCCGGTGGCGTAGTGGTTGTGCGCGGGACTGCGGCCCACTGGGATGGAGGTTCAATTCCCGCTCCCAGGAGCAAAGGCTGGGCCTCCTACTCCCACCACCAGGGCAGTGATGCCTAAAAAAAAAAAAAAAAAAAAGAGTAATGTAACCGAGAGAAATTAGTGAGACCCAAATGAAGGATGAGCATGATAGTGGACAATGGGAAGTAAAAAGGAAATAGAGGGAAGAAGTATGAGGCAAAGGGTACTTATAGAGTTCTAAATACAGGCATGTACATAGGTAAATATATTTATATATGATGGGAAAGTCGATCTACGTGCATAAATGTACAGGGTTACTATTAAGGCAGCAGATGGACACTGGGCCTTCACTCAAGTACTTCCTCAATGCAAGAACACTTTGTTCTATTAAATTGACATTCCACGATGCTCACCTTCCCAACAGGATCACTTATGACAAACGTGTGCATAAGCAAATGTGACGAAGAAAGGTGATGGTGCCTGTCTAGCAAAATATATATCATCTGGGATCTTAAAGGCTTGAAAGTAAACAAGCAGCCATCTAACTCAAAATCAAAAAAGCCCACATGGAAGCAGCACACCAGCCTGTGTGACTATGAGGTATCAAAGGGATCAGGTATCAGGCATCAAAAAATTAAAAATTATATCATTATAAATGAGGGGGAGTACAGACTGGGGACCCAAAACCCATCTGTACATGAAGCCACATCACCTTACAGAAGGAAGGAGATTAGCCAGTCAGGGTACAGTGTAGCAGCGATGAAATATGCAACTTTCTTCTTCTCAAATACTTCTTCCCACTCCCACCCCCCACCCCCCGCTATCATGATCTCAATCCTACTTTTCAAAAGCAGCAAAACCAGAGGATGTACACTGGTACAGATAGGAACCAGAAACATGGGGAATCCAGGAAGATGATCTCTTCAGGACCAGTGGTGAGAGTGGGGATACTGGGAGGGTGGAGGGACGGTGGAGTAGAAAGGAGGAACCGATTATCAGGATCTACATGTAACCTTCTCCCTGAGGTAGGAACAACAGAGAAGTGGGTGAAGGGAGACACTGGACAGTGTAAGATATGACAAAATAATAATTTATAAATTATCAAGTGTTCATGAGGGAGAGGGGAGTGGGGAGAAAGGGGAAAAATGGGGCGCTAATACCAAGGGCTTAAGTAGAAAGAAAATGTTTTGAGAATGATGATGGCAACAAATGTAGAAATGTACTTTGCAAACAATGGATGGATATATGGATTGTGATAAGAGTTGTATGACCCTCCAATAAAATGATTAAAAATATATATAAGTGCTCCAGAAATCACATGATATACATAAGTCAAATTGTTTGAAGACTATTTCTCCCCTATAACTTGTTTTTTTTTTTTTTTGAGCATCACTGCTCTCCGGTGGTGGGAGTAGGAGGCCCAGCCCCACTGCTGGAATTGAACCTCCGTCCCAGTGGGCCGCAGTCCCGCACACAACCACTACGCCACCAGGGCTCAGCCCACCCCTATAACTTGTTAAAGAAATACATTTGATTAAAATGTTTTAGTGCTATTTACTGCTGCCAAAAAGCTGTTTTTTAAATGAGGATAGAATATAATGCCAGAGCAATATGGTTGGCACTTTGGAAGACATTTTCTCCCTAACACAACCATATTTTCAATATGCATCATCAAAAAATGCTGTCCAAGATGATTCATAAGTAGTGAAAATGAGCAATAATCTTCCATTTGTTTTTCAAGTTTTCCTACATTTAGTTCTCATTCAGATGACATAAACCAATGACACTTTTTTCAATAATCTTTAACAGAAGTACAAAAGCAATTTTAATCAAAAGCAGTTCTTGTTTTTTTTTTTTTTTTTGGTTATGGTTCTGACAACTTCATTCTATATCTATCATTTCTATTCCATCACTTTCTTTAACATACACCACAGAACCCAAAGCTTTCTCTGAAAGAGAATCTGTGCTAGCCACTTCACTGGTCAAGTTTCTTCTGTCCTCAAACCCGATTTTCTTGGTGGGCTGAAATAACTGGACTACTGGTTCCAACTTGCTTTCCTCAATCCTTGGTCTTAGGTCATCCTGTACCTTTGAATCCATGCACACAGCAGATACCTGAGTCACAGTTTTACTCAGAGAAAATCCCATTGGTGTCACTCAACAAACATCAAAGGAGTTTGCAATGTCCTTTTAAAGGGTGTCCTTCAATTTGATGGCTAAAAAAAAGAGAAAAGGAATAAGTGAATATATTGGGAATTTGGGGCATTGTTTGAATAAAATATCTTGATGACAATGCTAAAAATATAAAATAATCTTCCATCTCCCAGTGTTTACCTTTTCTTTATAGAAGAGTTTGAAGTTCTACAAATGTCTTTGCTAGTCTTTCCTAAAAGGAATTTAATTGCTAGATTTCATGGTTCCTCACATTTCAGAAAACAGAACTTCTCTACTTAATCTTTTCTATCGTTTTTGCTAAAAAGAGCTTTAAGCTCATTATTAATGGACTAAGTAATGATTATAGGCTAAGCACTCTGCTAAATGATCTTCAGAAAAAATATGTTCAATACAGATGCAGGTCTGGCTATTTTTGCTGTTAGCCACCACAAGCGGACTCAGTGATCTTATGTGTAACACAATGAAACATTGCCTCGTTCTGTACCATCTTCATGTACCTGTACCTGTTATGCTTGAGTCCATTGTTGTGATTTGTGTATCGATTCATTTCAGTGAAGGTTTCCATGCTTTTTCTTACTCCTCTACCAAACATGGAGTCCTTCACTAGTGATTGGCCTTACCTGATGACATGTCCAACCTAAGTCTCACCACCGTTTATTCTAAGGAGCATTCTGGTTGTGTGAGGGTAAGTAAAATATTACTGATACAAAATCAGTTCCAACGCACACCCTTTCTACATAAACAATGAATCACTTTTCAATCCTGAGCCATCTTGAACCCATTGCTGCAGTCACTGTGTCAATCTACTTTATTTAATCTTTCTGTTTTACAGGGTCCTTATACTTTACCAAGCACGATGTCCTTTCAGGGACTGGCCTCTCCTGATAGCATGTCCAAATTATATGAGACAAAGTCTCCTCATTTAAGGAGAATTCTGTTTGTTCTTCTGTTGCTCTATTCTATTTTCAACATTCTCTGCCATCCCTGTAATTCAAATGTATCTTCTGTGGTTTTCCTTATTCAATGTCCAACATTCATAAGCATATGAGGTGGTTGAAAATACCATGGCTTGGGTCAGGAACATCTCAGTCCTCTAGGGTTCTCCACTAAACAACCACCATAACCTTCTAAGCTGACCTGTCTGCCTTGAATTTAGCTGGCCCAGCAGATCCCCATCATTTTGATCGGACCCTGTCTTTGCGTCATATTGATAAGGCTTGTTCCTAGTTGTTTATCCCATAAAATCGTTTTCATTAGCCGCATTCTTTCTGAAGTCATAGAGTCCTTTAGTAAACAAACATATCTATCCCCCCTTGGTGTGGGGGTGAGGTAGGGGAACCGATCACCAAGATTGGCAAGTAACCCCTCCTCAGGGGATGAGAACAGAAGGCTGGGAGAAGGGGGACAGTGCTTGGTGTAAGACATGAAAAAAATAATTATTTATAAATTATTAAGAATTCATGAGGAGGAACGGAGGGAAATGAGGCGCTGATATAAAGGGCTCAAGTAGAAAGAGCATGTTATGAAAATATAACGGCAACATATGTACAAAGGTACTTGACACAATGGATGGATGGATGGATTGTGATGAGTTGTAAGAGTTCCCAATAAAATGATTTTAAAAAGTCAAATACATAGAAGTGGGAAGCCATTATTTCTCAACGTATTATCCAGCTACATCTATATACTTCTGACAGTAGTATTTCCATCTCTGTACCCTTCCCTATAAAAGCTGTAAACTTATTTTCTTAAAAAACAACAACATTTTATTAAGGGTTCATACAGTGTAAACTTTTTTACACCATGGTAAAAAGGGCAGTTTGGGTCTCCTCTAGGGACCCAAATTTTGTTCCATAAATTTTTTAACTTTAGGAACAAAAGGATGTCTCACAAGGCAAGATCCAGGCTGTAAGGTTAAAGTTTCCCAAAAAAATTCCGATAGGCAGCCATTGCTACTCTCAAAGAATGAACAGGTACGCTGTCATGATGGGGAACAAGATTCCCTGGCACAATATTCTTGGCCTTTTCTTCACCAGTGCAGTTTTAAATTTTCTTGAAACCTGTTTACAATAAGCTCCCAAGGTTGCCGTGTGTCCTTTGAGAAAATCTATCATGGCTACCCCTGTGGGGTGCCCCCAGACAGTCACTGTAACATTCTGAGCTGACCTGTCTGCCCTGAGTTTAACTGAGCCAGCAGATCCTCTTGGAAACTGTTTTAATTGGACTTTACTCTTCAGATCATACTGGTAAGATGTGTCCTTCATGTCTGTCTAGTCATTATGTAAAATCATCTTTATTAGCTTCAATCTTGCATCAGAAAAGAGGAAGACCTGCCACAAGAGGATTGACACCGTGGCTGCACCCATGGGTCAAAACTGAGAACAAGTGTAAATAAGGCCCAGGACTGGTTCACGTTTTGTTTGGTTGCACAGAGTCCCTGAGTCACAACTGACCCAGCAGCACTTACCAATACCACCCCACCCCCCCGCACCAGTTGCTGAGGCCATATATCTGTAGAGAAACAGATAGCCTCATCTTTCTTTTGAGAAGTGGTTGGTGAGTTTGAACCACGAGCTTTGCAGTCAGCAGTCCAACTTTTACTGGACAGTGGCAGCAGGGATTTTTATTCAGTATAGATGTCTCCATCCCTCTTTCTCCTTTCCATCCAGTCAGTTCTGATTTATAACAACCCAATAGGGCAGTCGTTATCAATTTGTGGGTTGCGACCCCTTTGGGGGTCAAACAACCCTCTCACAGGGGTCGCAGATTCCTAACAGTAGCCACATGACAGGGAGTAGCAATGAAAATAATTTTAAGGTTGGGGGGGTCACCACAACATAAGGAACTGCATTAAAGGGTCTAGGCATTAGGAAGGTTGAGAACCACTGCTCTAGGGCATAGCAGAACTGCCCTTGTGGGTTTCCAAGGTTGTAAATTGTCACAAAGAAAGCCTTGTGGCTTCAAACTGCCGACATTGTAGTTAGTAGCCATTGTAGTATTGCTCAAAATAATGCCTGAAGTAGATATTTTTACTAGATAAGCTGAACGATTGTTTTGTTTGAGGAAGACTTCAATGTATATACTTTGTTTAAGGTTTAAAGATAATATCAGGACAATAGTTTCAGGGGTTCATACAAGTCCAGAAAGTCTGGATTCCATGAAGATTTGTAATTCTGTCTTTCATTTTCCTGCTGCTGATCAGGTTTCTCTGGTAGAATCTTTGATTAAATTGTTCAGGAATGGCCCCTGGGCACCAGCCAGTTCTTGTCTCATGACAAAGGAAGGAGTTTTTATAGAAACAATTAGTCACACATCCATATCTTTCCTCTTCCTATTCCCAGCTCTCCTTCATTCTTCTAGCTGAATAGAAACCAACTGTTATACCTCGAGTGATCACTTGAAGACTCCAGGGAGTATGCAGCAAACTAGAAAGTGAAACAAACGTACTCGACATGTTATGAGGCTAGTTAAGCTAAATATCTCACAAAACCTAAACTCCAAACTGTGGAACCAAATCTGAGGAGGCCTTTGGTTGTATCCGACAGCCTCAGCAGCAACTCTCCCCGCACTCTCTACTTTCCTTTACTCGTCATCATAAACATACCAAAGAAATGTTGTCCACTCAAAGCACTGCTCTTCATCAATATGACATTTCCACCACTCTCCCTGCTCTCTCCTGCCTCTGGTAATCAGTAATAAAGGTTGGTTCTCTACATTTGCGCTGTCTCATCTAAAAATAGGAGTAAGGCCGTATGATACTTGTCCTTTTGTGACTGACTCAGTATTTCACGCGGCAGAATGTCTAGCTCTCTCCATCGATAGTGTATCATGACTTTATTTTACTAGCTGAGCAGTACTTCATTGCATGGATGTGCCACATTAAAAAACAAATTCACTGTACACTGGTACAGGAAACATGGGGAATCCAGGACAGACAATCCCTTCAGGAGCAGTGCTAAGTGGTGATCCAGGGAGGGTGGAGGGAAGTTAGGGTAGAAAGGGGGAACCGATTAAAAGGATCTACATATATCCCCCTCTCTAGGGGATGGAAACAGAAAAGTGGGTAAAGGGAGATGTCAGTGTAAGATATGACGAAATAATAATTTATACATTATCAGAATTCATGAGGGAGAGATGCAGAGAGAGAGGGGGGACATGAGCTGATACGAAGGGCTCAAGTAGAAAGCAAATGTTTTGAGAATGATGAGGGTACCAAATGTACAAATGAGCTTCACACAATGTATGTATGTATGGAATGTGATGAGTTGTACGAGCCCCCTATAAAATGATTAAAGCTAAAACAAATCCACTTGTCTGTGGATTTGCATTTATATTATTTCCACTTTGGGTTCTTGTGAAGAGTGCTGTGGTGAACATTGGTGTGCAAATCCACTTTCAAGTCCTCTGAGCACACACTTAGGAGTGGAATTGCTGGGGGTATAGTAGTTCATTGTTCAGTTTCTGAGGAGCCAACACATTGTTTCCCATAGTGGCTGAACCATTTTGCATTTCCACTAAAAGTGGAGCAAACCAAAACCACACTCACTGCCACCGAGTCGATGCCGACTCACAGTGCCCTGTAGTCCAGGGAAGAACTGCCCAGTGAGTTTCCAAGACTGTAACTGAGCACAGGAGTAGAAAGCTCACTCTTTCAGGCCTGGAGTGGCTGGTGGTTTCAAACTGCTGACTTTCTGGATTGCAGCCCAGTGCATAACCACTGTGCCACCAGGGCTCCTCGTTATTCTAGTGGATGTGAAATGCTCTCCTCTTGTGATCTTTGATTCCCAACTCTGACAGCGAATGATGCTGAGCGTCGGGTCACAGGTTAGGCCATGGTTTGAATGTCCTTTTTTGTGAAATGTCAAGTCCTTTGTCCATTTTATGATTGGGTTGTCCTTTTGCTGTTCAATTGTTTTACCTATATTTTGGTTATTTGACTCTTATTAGGTATCTAATTTCCAAAGATTGTCTCTGCTAGTGGCTTATTTTTTTCAGGTTTGTTTTACACAGTCTTTCTATGAACAAATTCTTGTGGGGATCAACTTAATTATATTTTGTCATATGAGGTTTGTGTTTTTGTGTCTATACTAAATAATATATTGTTGAAACTTAGGTCAAACAATGCTGTCCCTGCTTGTTCTTTTAATAATTTTATGAGTTTAATGTGCATATTTAAGACTTTAATTCACTTTGAATTTTTATACATGGTGTGAAGCATAGATACTGTTTCATTTTCTCTGGTGTTGTTTATTGATCTGACTTTTTCTTTTCCTATGGAATGGCTCTAGCATCCTTGTCAAAAAAATCATTGATCACAGATGTGTGGTTTTATTTTTTTTCCTGGATTCTCAACTCGATTCCATTGGTCTATGTATCTATTATTATAATATGAACAGCAAGCTTTCCCCACCACTTGTCTATCAGTTTGTTGTGTTGTGCCAGTTTGTGTGTTGCTGTGTGTTGGAGGCTGTGTCGCAGCTTCCAGACTAAGAACAGACTACTAAGAAGGAATCAGTGGTCCATTTCTGAGGAATGCTCCAATGAAATACTTATGGACAGAATCAAAACACTGTCAGATACCAAAAACCTCATGAAAAAAATCAGAATGTTGTCAGAAATAGCGCCCAAAGATGAGCCCTTCAGTTTGGAAGGCATTCAAAATATGACCACGAGCTGCCTTCTCAAAGTAGACTCTACCACCCCAATGTGGATGGTGTTAAAACCTTCAGGAACTTCATTTGCTGATGGGGACCAACTCAAAAAGAGAAGAAACAACTGCAAAATTCAAGCGGTAACTGCAAGTTGGAATGTACAAAGTATGAATCAAGGAAAACTGGAAGACATGAAAAATGAAATAGAACACATAAAAAGCAACATTCTAGACATTAGTGAGCTAAATGAATTGGTGCTGTGTTGGGAGCTGCCTTGAAACCAAAGGGTTAATATGATTTGGGACTGTCCTGAAAGCAGAAGTTGCCTTTTGCTACACAACCCTTCGGAGCTGTCCTGATAACAGGAGTAGCTTTTGCAGCATAACTCTAGGGCATGATGACCTTAGTTCCCAGTATATTTTGCTTTTCACATAATTGTGCAGGTGTTTTACTTGTTTTACTTGTTTAGATATATGTAGCTTAGTTTATGTTAGTAGACAGAAATTACCAAGGTCGGAAGGAGAAGCAGCTCGGCTGTGTTTCAAGAGATGGCTGATGAGAATGAGAATGTGATAAACTTCATGTTCCTTAGTCATGGGAAAGAGTGTAAGAACAAGTATGTTATGTAATGCCTTGGACTTATAAAAAGACTGTCTACATTAAACTTGGGGCGGCTGTCTTCAGACTCCGTCCTCCCGTTCTCAGCTTTTGCATATAGTCTTTTCTTATCCTCTTTGTTCACAGGTTCAAGAAGCCGGCTGGTACCGGCAATGCTGGCCATTTTGAATCAGAAAATCATATGGTTCATGAGGCTGGGAATGAAACAATCAAGAAGAATGGAGTTACTTTCATCCTTGAAAAAGGACATTACAAGATCTATGTAGAAGTACAATGCTGTCTGTGATAGGACTTTATCTATCCGCCTCCAACCTAATAAATACAACTATTATTCAGTCTGTAGGCTGAGCAAATAATCCGAGAAGCTGGATGATATAAAGAAGAATGCAGCACCAGGATTGGAGGAAGACTTATTAACAAACTGTGAGATGCAGATGACACAAACTTGCATACAGAAAGTTAGGATGAGCTGAAGCACTTGCTGATGAAAATCAAGGAGTGTAGTCTTCATTATGCATTACAACTCAATGTAAAGAAAACCAAAATGCTCAGAACTGGACTAGTAGGTGACATCATAAATGGAGAAAATATTAAAATTGTGAAGGATTTCATCTTGCTTGGATGCCCTATCAATACTTACAGACACAGTGGTCAAGAGATCGAATGATGCACTGCATTGGGTAAATCTGTTGCATAAGATTTCAAGTGCTGAAACCAAGGTTGTCACTTTGCAGACTCAGGAAAGCCTTACTCAAGACACTTTTAGTTTTTTTTGTTTGTTTGTTTTTTTGGGCATCACTGCTCTCTGGTGGTGGGAGTAGGAGGCCCAGCCTTTGCTCCTGTGGAGTCGCTGCTGGAATTGAACCTCCCATCCCTGTGGGCCGCAGTCCCACGCACAACCACTACGCCACCAGGGCTCAGTCCCATTTTTAGTATTTTTAGTAGTGTCATATGCATGTAAAAATTGAAACCTGAACCAATGCATTACAATTGTGCTGGTGAACTTTTAAAGTACCAGGGACTGCCAAAATGATCAACAAATCTATCTTAGAAGAAGTACAGCCAGAATGCTCCTTAGAGGCAGGGATGGAGAGACTGCCACATACTTTGGACATTTTTTCAGGAGAGACCAATCTCTGGAGAAGGACATCATACTTGGTAAAGTACAGGAACAGTGGAAGAGATGGATTGATCCAGAGGCTGCCTTGATGGGCTCAAACATAGGAACAATTGTGAGCATGGCACAGGGCTAGCCCGTGTTTTGTTCTATTATATATAGCGTTGCTATGACTTGGAACCGACCCAACGGCATCTAAAACCACAACTGAGGTATTTTGACTACTGTGTGGCTATATGCCAAACCAAGAAGACTGCTCTCGAGTTGATTAAAACTCATACCAAGCCTACATTGGGTTTCTCAGACTGTAAATCTTTACAGAGCAGACAGCCTCATCTTTCCCCCACAAAGTGGCTGGTAGCCTTTCAGTTAGCAGTAAAATGCATATATCCTATTTTAAAGTCCAGACGTATGAGTCTTCCTATTCTGTCCTTTTAACATTGCTTAAAGTATTCGAAGGCTCTCATCATTCCATATAAAATAGGGCATTAATTTTTCTATTTCTGTAAGGCCTGTTAGAATTTTGGTTAAATTTTCTTGGAATTTAGATGGGAATTATGTAGACTGTATAGATAGGTTTCGATCGTACTGACACCTTATTAAGCCTTCCAATTCATGAACATGGGATTATCTTTCCATTTATTTAAGTTTTCTTGAATCCCTTCCTGTAGTATTTTATAGTTTTCATTATGTAAGACCTTTACATTCCTGCTTAGATGTATTCCTAGATATTTTATTCTTTTAGATGCTACAGATGCTATTATAAACAGAATGTTTCCCTAATTTCCCTTTCAGTTACCTCATTGATCAGGTAGTTTATAGGACCTTTCCTGTCTTATCTTTTACTTTCTTAATTATCATTTACTTTCTCCTCGTATGATGGTTCTCTTGATGTCTCCCCACATCTGGTGTTTGGTCACCAGTGTTCAGTGTTTCAAGTCTCTTCTTGAGATCATTTTTTTTTTTAAGACTTAGGATCTTTTTTTTTTTTTTTAAGATATAGGCTTTATTTGTTTATTTATTTAGTGGGCATCACTGCCCCCAGGTGGGAGTAGAAGGCTCAGTCTTGCTCCTGGAGAGCCACTGCTGGACTTGAACCACCAACCCTGTGGGCCACAGTCCCGCACACAACCACTACGCCACCGGGACTCAGCCTGAGATCATTTATAAATTTTGGCAAGATGTTCAAGCTCCCCGTGGACACGCTTTATTTTTTTTTCAACTTGATGCTGCATGTGATCAATTGACGATCTGCTATATTCAGGCCCCAGTTTTGTCTTGACTGGTGAGATGGAGCTTTTCCATTGTCTCTTTCCATAGATCCAGTTGATTTGATTCCTGAGAGAGCTAGCCAGAAAGGCCCACAGACTTGTTATCAAAGGATGCCTAATCTGTTAAGAGAGGTAAGCAGGGAGGACTTAGAAAGTCTTTCAATAGGTACAAGGCAAGAGGTAGGCTTTGAAAGATGTAGAGATTGGTTAGCAGAATTGACCAGATGAAAGAGGAGACAGAGTTTCTGGCACAGGGTAGACAGTAAAGATCTAAAAAAATTTCAAAGACCTTTTAGCAGCACTGTGACAACTACAACAGACCCAATGGGTAGGTGTAAAAGTAATAAATTCCTTTCTATAATTTATTATTTCCTAAATATCTCAGCAATATGGTATTAGCAATAGTTAGAAATTTCATCTCCACCACATTTTATTCATTTATGGACTTGAAATTTCTGAAGTTATCATGAAAATCCGTTCATCTGTATTTTCGACTTAATGTCAATACCTAATCTATAATAGAACAACCCAGGTCTATAATAGCTTAAATACAGTGGTTACTCAAATGCTGTTGACATAATAGTTAGGCATACAGTATAGATTCAACTTTTCAGTAATCAGCCACTTAACACTGTCATCCCCAAATCCTCTGCCAGCTATCCCAGGCCTATGATTTCACGATTGTTCATCATATTTTATGCCAAATCCTTTCCTGCTTCATGGTTTTTGCACTTACAGTCACTTACATTTCCCTCAGTGTGGAACAATAGTTAAGTTGCAAACCACTTCTTTTGGGGAAAATGAGTGAAACGGGGTCTAGGATTAGAAGAGGTGGCAGTGGGCTTTCAGTCAGACATAGGAACAGGCACCAGATTTATCCTGCTTCCTTACGTAGTTTAAAAAGAAAAATATATAAAACCATAGTTTTCAGGCAGTTCAAAAGAATGATGATGACAGAAAAGAAATACACGACAGGAGTGTGTCAAGTAGAATCTGATGACTTGCGAGACAGCAGAGTTCAGAGTCTGGAGAGAATTACCATGGGTAGAAATGTGTAATCAGGGCTGAGCCCTGGTGGCGTAGTGGTTGTGCGCGGGACTGCGGCCCACTGGGATGGAGGTTCAATTCCGGCTCCCAGGAGCAAAGGCTGGGCCTCCTACTCCCACCACCTGAGGGCAGTGATGCCTAAAAAAAAAGAAATGTGTAATCAGAGAGAAGAGCAGTGCATAGGTAGAACACCAGATCTCTGCAGAGATCCATCTTTAGGCTTTGACTGGGCACTGATCAATGGATACATGTCAGGAAACTATTCAGGCCTGGAAGAAAGCCATCTTACAAGTAGTAAGCACAACCTCTGCAGCTCACTCAGGGGCAGGAATCGTCCACGTTTCCACCAACATAAGAGAGTGAGTAGAAGCTTCAGAAAGGTACTGGCTCAGTAACACTATTAGTTTGAAACACTATTAGGGCATTAACAAAGTTTAAAAGCAACCCTCTAGTGTTCTCCAATATAACTTCCTGTGATGATGAAAATATTCTATATCCACATTGCACACCACAGTACTAACATGTGACTTTTTAATTTTGTCATTTGGCTATTATAACTAAAAGACTGAATAGTTAGTTTGCTTTATTCAATTTTACTAGCATGAAATTAAATAGTAACCCGTGGCTACTACTTTGAACAGTGCTACTCTGATGGATTAGAGATTTAAAAATTAAAATTAAAAAACACAACTACCTGCCATGAAAACACGCAGGAAAATGTGACCCCTAAGCAGGAGGGAAAAAAAAGAAATATATGAAAATAAATCCAGAAATGGTATAAACACCACACACAAGAAATTTAAAAGTTATTTCTTATTTCTAGCATGGTGGAACAAAGCCTGAGCATGATCAGGTGAGAAATAGAAGATATATATTTTAAAATGGATTTTTCATGGATAAAAAATAATTTCAGGGCTGAGCCCCCGTGGCGTAGTGGTTGTGCGCGGGACTGCGGCCCACTGGGACGGAGGTTCAATTCCCGCTCACAGGAGCAAAGGCTGGGCCTCCTACTCCCACCACCAGGGCAGTGATGCCTAAATAAAAAAAAATAAAATGAAAAATAAAAAATAATTTCAGATATGAAGAATATAGTGGATGGTCTTATTAAAAAAAAAAAGGGTCATGAACTTGAAGAAATAACAACCAACTAGGCACCAGTTAGGAGAAAGAGAACTACACAGAGCATCAGTGAGCTGTGGGACAATAATCAAGTCGTGCTAAAATTCATTCACTTAAGAGTCCTAGATTTATTTTGGTGGGGGAAAGGGTTCGGAAGCGGACTCTAGGGCGATAAGAAAACTAAGGCAAAGCAGATTTTGTGGCAAAGCTCGCAAAATTAAGGAAAAGTGAGAGTATAAAAAAAAAAAACCCAGCCTTAGAACTTTGGGACCATTACCTGTCAGAATAGAGACAGCAGAGTTACTACACAAGGTTTACTTGATGAGGGGCTCTCTTGTTCCTTGTGTTTCCATAAAAGGAAGGGAGTTTTCACTTATCTTAGGTTAGAGGATAAGAAAGGGGAAATCTTTGCATCCTGCTTTGTCTGTAAAATGATCCATCTCTATAATCTTCCAGTGGTCTACAAACATGGTTAAACTTTTGTTGTCCTACTTCCTACAAGATTTCAACTCTAATGGATAGTACATTCCTCCATCTTGCAATAGTGCTACATGTCAGAACCTCTGATTAAAGATATTTCAGTACCTGAAGAGGAAAGAAGAGATTATACAGTATTCTATAAGATAACTTTCCAGGAGGGTCTTTGAGAGTCTGTTTTTTTTTTTTTTTTTGGTGACATTGATTTTTATTAAGTACATGTAATTTTATCTCAGGCTACAAAATATGCAAAATACAAGAAAACACAATGGTGCAAATAATGAGGAAAAATCAGAATGCAGCTTAGAAAAGCATGGCACTTATTGCTTAACAAACTTTATGAAGAAGTAAGTTCTAATAAAAATTATTCATGATTGTCAATTTTACGTTGAGGGGGAAAGAGACTCACCTGGCAAAAACAGGAAATAGTCTTCAAATATGAGGTTAATTTTGAATTGCACAGACATACTATACCAAGATCACCAGAAGACTGCTGTGAAAATCTAGTATCTATTTTCATCTGCAGGAAAAGAAATAAAGTCATTGTAATGGTCAAGACATCTTGGGTGACTTAAAGATCGGACACAGTAAACATTAAGAAACACTAAGGGTGGGTCAAGAACCGTGCCTAAAATTCGGTAAATCTGGGTCCGCGAAGCGACAGGTCTAATTTGAGGAAAGGCTGTCCGGCGAAGGACACCTCTGCGCATGCGCGTTCTATCCAGGTGCGGCAGCAGCTGGCAGAGAATGAAAAAGCCACCGTGGAAAAGGGGGCTTGCGGCTGGTTACTAGGAGACGGGACGCTCAGGGTGGGCGTCTAGGCGCTGCGTGGGCGTGCGCCTGCGCGGCGCAGATGGGCCAGGAAGAGGCCTCTGCTAAGCGCCCTGTACGGCAGGCAGGTGGCTGTACGCGTCGCTTCGTGCGTGGGTGCACGCACAGGACTCGTAGTTCCCGCGAGAGAGCGTGTTGAGCCTGGTACGCGTGCGCACGGGACGTGGGGGTGCGCGGGACGGAAGCGGAGTGTAGGCACCCGGGAGGTGGAGGACAAGCCCCCCTCAGGTACAGAGCGTGAGGGCGGGGCCTACGGCGGCGCTAACCGCCCCCGCCTCCTTCCCCTCCCAGACCCGCCTGCCTCCGCCTCCACTAGGGCGGGCCGGCCGATTTGGGGCTGGGAGGGGAGGAGAAAGGGGCGGAGTATGGAAACGGGGAGGGGCCTGGACCCCCCGCTGAGGCCGAGGCCTGGCAGACGCCGGGATGAGCTCCGGGGAGGACGGCAGCCCCAGAGCCCCAGGGAGGGACCCGGAGCTCCAGGTAGAAGCAATGGGGATGCGTCGCGTTTGGGGGAAGCAGCCCCTGAGCTGGAAAGTCCCTGAGCGAGCTGCTGCAAGAGGGCAGGTGTGAATGAGAGGGCAGGGGTGGCGGAGGTTAGGGATGTGGAGGACCCTTTCGCGGGGCATTCTCTGCTTGGGGGCAAGAGCGGCCAGGGGTGGGGGAAGATGGGTAATCCAAAAGCCTCCAGTAGCAAACTTAGCTCCTGTCCTTGTTTCTTGGGAGTTTAAGGTTGATCCTAGTTCCTATGGTGACCGCTTCGCTTCCTGCCACAGTTCGCCGCCTGGTTGTTGAGGGGACAGTTCTGTTTAGAAACGCTCTGGAGTGAAGCTGTGGATTCTGGAGTCAGAAATTTGGGAATTCAACCTGGTTCTTCCTAACTCCCAACCTCTGACGCCTATCAGCCCTTTTCTTTGTAGATTTTGGGAAGTGAAGGACAGCGTATCCATAATTTGCATGAAAAACGCACTCTTTGAATAAAAAGAATACACAGGAAAGGCATTGTATCCTGGCTTTTGTTAAAATGGGACAGTTCATGTGGGGACCATGAATTCCATACCAAAAAACGTATAGGAATATGCTTTGAAAATAAAAAAATCAAGGCTTCAGGAAAAGCCTGCTTAGACGAAAACAGGTCTCCTTGGTTTGTCTTCTTCCACTTGGTACCTCAGGATATTGTTTTTCATTTTCTCTACTAGTTTTAAGCATTTCAAGTACACGTTGCTTACATAAAACGATGTAAGCAGAATATCAAGGGGTTGGTAACTGGAATAAAATAAGATAGTTATAAAGGCAAAGTGTCTTGTCATTCAGTTCTGTCTCCAGTAGAAAAAACAATTTCCATCCCTTCACTATGGAACCCAACTGAATGCAATTGAGTTGATTCTAACTCATAGCACCCCTTCACTTCGAACTAGTGGGAGAGCTAGGAAGGCACATTAATAGCTTATCTACTTTAAACCCTAAGCTTTAGTAGTAGTTAGTGGTAGCTTCTAAAATATCTTTTTAAATTTTGTTCACCTCTGGGAAAAAAAAATCACTGTTTATTCTCAGGAAATAGTCAAGAGAAGAGATTCCCTGGGCTTTCTGCCTTCTTGCCTGGTTTGGTTCAGTTGCTTAGAACAATGTGTTTTAGGATAATTTGGTTTAAAAGCCCTTCATATATATATTTTTAAAAAGCCAACAACTAAAACCACGCTCACGGCTATCAATTACATGCTGACTCATGGGGATCATAAAGGACAAGTTAGAAATGCCCTCCTGAGTTTCTGAAGTTGTAACTCTTTATGGCAGTAGAAAGCGCTTTCTGTCTCCCTTTCTTTCTCTGTGCAGAGACATTAAGGCAGATACTGTTCTTTCCATCACATGTCCGCCTCTCCAGAAGTGGACGCTGTTCTGATTCCTATGATGTTCCTTATTGTCTTTTTTTTTCATAGTTTGATCACCTTTTAGACACACACATTGTGGTTAGTTTTGTTTTTGAACTCGTTAAAAGTGGAGTTACACAGTTTTCTTCCATTTGTACTTTAACCAACAGTAGGTTTTAAGGTTAACCTCATTATTGCTTCTCGTTTCTTGATAAGCATCCCGTTGTAAGAGTATACAAGTTTTTCAGTGCTGCTGTTGGGGGACGATACGATTTTTTTTTTTTTTTACATTTGAGGCAATCAAGAGCACAACTGTTATGCACCTTTCTATGAGGACTTTTTAAAAAGGCAAAAACACAATTCTGATTGACCTTCCGGGAAACCAGCTTTCAGAAGCCCATGTAAAGTTCACCAACATTTTTTTGAGCACATATTTGATGCCAGGTATTTCAGCCAGCACAATACTTTTTTGGGGGGCAGGAGGTTATCACTGCCATGGTGGGAGTAGGAACCCCAGCCTTGCTTCTGGAGAGCTGCTGCTGGATTTGAACCGCCAACCCTGTGGACTACAGTCCTGCACACAACCACTGGGGCTCAGCCCCCAGCACTGCACTTTTTCACATGATCTTACCTCCTACTTCACTGAAAAAAAAAATCAGGGCTCAATCACGTAAGAGCATCCTCAAACTTCTGCCCCCTCTCACCTAACCTTGCTTTCTCTTCCTCATCTGGGAGGATAGTGCACATCCTTTCCTTATGTTTCCCTCTTATTACTTTGGGGCCTTTCTCCTTTGATGAATGTTGACTCAGACCTTGCAAATCTGTGTTTCTTTGTGGAACAGTTTCTTAACTTGGAGTCTTAGGTCTTTAGGGAGTTCTTCTCATGCGTCATTCGGTTGATTCTGACTCTCCACAATTCTCTGTGATGGGGAGAGCTGCCCTACAGGGTTTCCTAGGCTGGAATCTTTCCCAGAGCAGACTAGCAGGTCTCTTTATCTTCTGAGCAGCTGGATGGCTTCCAACTGGAGACCCTTTAGTCTGCAGACTTTTTAGTTAGCACCTGGGCCACCGAGACTAAGTTCTGAAATCCCTTGAAAAGGCAAAGTTTGTGTGTATTTATTTGCATTTTCTTGAGGAGAAGATGTGGGGACTTTTGTTTCATTCTGAAAGGGATTCTTTATGCAAAGAGAACGTAAAGCATGTTTCTTCTATTGC